>JARHVA010005022.1:1225000-1252500 GCA_037957365.1 Torreya grandis
GACATGGACTTATTTTCATAAATATAAATAATAGGGTCAGGTCATCATCATAAAAGAATAATTAAAGAGCTAAAAAATGAGGAAATTGAAGTGAAGAGAGGAAAAGACAAGAAGATAGGAGAGCATCAATAAGAGATTCTAAGTAAATTGAAGGTACTTCCTCCACACCAGATAGTATTTCAAATGAAAATAATATTCCCAACTCCATGGAATATAATTTTGATATGTCTTTAAATGAGATAAGAGGACATAATCAATCATTGTTGAATGATTAAATTCAAAATGTAGAACATGTAACTAATGAATTTGTATTGAGTGATGAAACACATGAAGAAACATAATATAATGAAACATCCATCCATAATGAATTTTTTTAGCATGGTGATAATCAACATCAAGTAATGACCTCAATTCATGTCTCTCCTAATGAAGAGGAATTCAATTTTACTATAGGGTCAAATGTACATAATCAACCCTCTACTATCCCTACTATTGTTGAAGTGGTAACACCATAAAATTTAATATATAATATACCTCATGTACCCACACCTCCAAGGATAATGTAGTGAACACCAAGGTATTTGGTTGAAATAGATGAAAAAATAATAAAACCTTTGGAAGGTAAAATTTTAAAGAGAGAAGTTTAACATCAATATCAATGTGTATGGGACTATGCATTTGAGAAAAAATCCATACACAATGATGTCAACTATTTGTTCAATTAATTAAAATGAAAAAAATGTGCCTTATGATGCATAATTTAGGGTTAAGAACTAGAAATATGGAGGCAATAAATAATGTAAAGGTAAAAAATATATTTCATGTAATAGGAAATAGAACTTGAAAAAAGATAGTAATGTGGCAAGATGAGTCATAATTAAATCTATAGTGAGTAAGTCAACATCTAAATCTTTATTTCTTAGTGAAACATGTAAATCCTTGAAAATGAATAGAAAAACTCTAATAAATGTTGTAAAAAGAAGAAAAAGGCTTTATGACTATTTACTCATAGATTTTTGGGCATTTATTGGTAGCCTCCCATAAAAATATAAGGTATTAGTTGAAGGAACGATACATTTAAATGAAAAAAATTATCACAACAACACAAGGGTATCATCTAATGTAAAAGATGTTAAAATAAGAAAAAATTAAAAAAACTGTGAGCCGCATGCAAAACATTTCTTGGACATGACCTAAACATAATTTTGTAAAAAGTTTATTGAAAAATTTAATGGCCAATTAATAATTAGCCAAAGGTCATTTAAGATGTGAAATCCTTTCTATGTTAAAATCAACCAAGTATGAACCACATGTTTGTGTAGGATCCATGTTGAATTTTCCATGCATTTTTATGTTTTTCATCATATACATTGTAATTTACATACTGAAGAGATTATGTAGGAATGGATGGTGGCTTCCCCACTTAAAAAATCAATAAAATTAATCCCAAGTCTTTTCTGTCAAAGACCTGAGGGACAATTTTTTTTTGCCAATGACTGTTTAGATGGAATATGTAGCACTTGTGGTGGTTTGTCAAAATTGAAAAACTATATAGATGAAAAAATTTCACATGAATTTGGAAAGAAACTATTTGATTTTAATATGTAAAAATATGTAAAGTATGTGTTAAAATATGTAAAAGAGTCATAAAGATGTGAGTTGGTTATGACCAAAGTTTTTTTTATCTAATTTCATGTTTGAATTCAATAAGAATATTGTCTACCAATATGCAAGACACATACATAAATAATAATGGTTAGATAATAAATTCAAGTTATGCAAGGATAGCTTCCGATTTGGAACCATTATTTTGGCTATGAAATTTGATGAGAACTACACACTACAACCACAAAATGAGATTCAATACCAATATTATAATTTAATTCAAGTTGTAATTTTTATGAATATTACATTCAAACATGTACTTGATAACATAGATGAAAAAAAAGAAATCTTGAGGGAGTACCACTTTTATATGATCGATGATAGATCACATTCTCTAGAGTTTATCCAATGTTGTTTTGAGATATGTTATAGAAATATAAATGCAAAATAAATCATGTTCGATACACACTACATTTGGTAAGATAATTGTGTAGGATAGTTTAAGAATTCTCAAATGTTTTATTGGTTAAGAAAAATTTATAAGAAGAAAAGGGTTCAAAGTTTTTGGATATTTTTTGAGGTGATGCATGGAAAAGGGGAACATTATGTTGTAGTTGTATGTGTAAAAAGAGTCCTTAAAAAAGAGAAGGGAAAACACAAGGATGGTGCTAATTTTATCAATGTTACAAGTATTGTGACTTGATGTAATGAATTTTTTTGTCATGGATCTGATAAATATTCTCATGTGTGAAGATTATTTTGGTTAATGGAGGAAAAATATAGGGTATTATATAAATAGTATAGTACAGTACCTAGATCCAGTATTTTCCACTCTATTTAAAGATCAAATTCTAGTTCATGGACTATTTATACTAGGATATGGCATGTTTTTATTTAGGATGTATTGAATAATTGGAATGAGTTTGAGTCAAAATAATGGGTTGAAAAATGGTATTTTAGACCCATAACACCTTTAGAGAGTAGCCACTCACTCAAACAATTGATGAAACACGAAATGGCATTGTCATTTGACTTTGACCACATCTCAAATCTTGTGTAACCAGTATAGTTTATTCTTAATTTAAATGTAACCTTAGTTATATTAGTTATATATTTATTTTTTACTATATTTGATTATAATTTGATTATAATTTAAATGCATGGCATGTGTTTGCATTAATTACACCCGAGGACAATGATGAGAGAACATATTACTATTTGTGTTGTGTAGAAGCAAACAAAATTAACCACAAATGTCATGGATGGAGAAGAGCTAATTTATCCCACTGGATCCATAGTGGTTACAATAACTTGGATTTATAGGTACTATCATATAAAAAATGTTATGTGAGGACTTTGAAACACATAGGGTGGTGCTTCATTATTCGAATCTGGTTATCACTACTAATATTCAAATGATCAAATGTCATGGAAAGTCTTACAAAAAAAATTTATGGAAAGTTCATGAATTTGAGCATGAAGTGATTATTGAAACACTGAAAAGCATAATTTATCCTCAAGGTATGTCGGATTGACTTCGTAAGGATAATATTCAATGCATCTGGCATTTCAAATTAATATAGTTAACTTATTTGATTTACTATATTTTAATATTGAATTACTTTATCATTATGTGTTTATTTCTATTTAAAAAATTTAATAATAATTTTAATGTAGGTTAGTGGTACTAGATGAGATTCCACCTTCATATAGTTGGTGATGTGACTAGATTAAATTATCTTCTTGAAATAAAGAGAAGACAAAAAATAATACATTCTGTAGAGTTTGATCAAGTTTAGTCCTACATTATAATGTAGGTATAGGAGCATAGTTATATAGTCCTAATGCCTATAGGAACACTTTTTTCAAATCTTAATATTCCATTCTTTTTGTATTTTATCTCTTGGAATAATAGTTTTATTTCTAAATAGTTTTCCAAAAGATGTGTATACTACTCTAGCTTTAGTTCATGGAAGGTTGTTTTTTTGTTTTATTAAGGTACCAAAAGGTACGTATGTCTATTTTATATAAAGAATTTTTTTTTTTTATATTCTTTTTAATTCACTTCCAATATAATTTTGTATTCTTAGCAAAGGTATCAAGTATGAATATTTCTAATTGTAAAAGTTATTGAGTTTGATTCTTTGAGCCATCTGCCATATTTTATTCTTTACTTGTTCTAGTTATCATGGATATCTAACATGTTTTTCAATCCCAGTATATAGAAAAAAAAATTAAATAATAATATATGTGAAACACATGAAATCAACATCAATCCATACAAAAGGATATCCTTAAACTCACAACTCATGCAAGGGTGTGGTATAGTTCTAGAAATGAGGCAAGATAAGCCCAAATAATCAATGATGCAAGTACACTTACAAAGAATTAATATATCTAAGTTATAATGTTATATAAATCTATAATAATTCATAATTGATGTAAGTATGACCTTTAATTAAATTTTTACCTTTTTTTAGACCACTTCTTTAGTATTTTAGCCTTCACAGATCCCTAGTCTTACTTATTGATAGAATTTGAGACTCCTCTCAAAAATTTATTGAAAAATGGAATGGACATCTTACTGAGGATGGTTTCAAGTTAAAAATCCTATAACCCTTCTTATCTTTAATCTATACTCTCTTTTCTTATGGTCTCTTATAGCTAAACTTGCTCTCTTACACTCACTAGATCTATTGGTAAGGCATATCATCTCCCTTACAATATTTTAACACACAAATAACATCTTAACCTTTATTTATAATAATAATAAATTTTCACTATTATTAAAACCTACACATAATTTTTCACTCACATTTAAGACATCAAACATACAAAAGAACACAAAACAGGGTTACCTTAGTCTAATGGCAGACCTAATGCACTAAGTTACTTCATGAACTTCTCCAAGTATCTCCAAACACTAAAACCATAATAAATACTTTAAAAACAACCTTATACATGTTCACCAACACATTCTCACCTCTTTATTTTACTTTTTATAACCCCAAACTCAGATTTAGCAGGTTTCTTGAGTATGCATGCAGGCCTGCAGAACCTAAAACTCCAATAACTTTATATATAGACCTCCTTTCAATTTAAAATAACTTTACACAATTATAAAACATCCTTATAAAGATATATTTCAAATTTAAATCCATTTTTATAGTTGGATCAAAATATATGGAGGTTTTGGTGACTAGAAAACCCTAGGTTCTTGCACCCAATCCAAGAACATTTAAAAATACCTATTTAAAATTTTGAGGAATTTCATTGAGATTCAATGAATGGATATGCTCCCTAAAACCATCTAAAAACTCTATCCAAAGGTCTGAATTATGGACAATTTCTAAACAACACAAACCAACTCTTTTCTTCTATGACATAAATTATGTGATGTAAGTAACCACAAAATACTAAGTTTGGTTAAGATGTACCACAGGACTCTTAAAAATCAGGCTTCTTACTGGTATTCATGAAATTATATTAATAATACTCAAGGGGGAAAACCTTCTCTAATTACCTCAAAGTTTCCTTGATTCCTTTTTACTTGTTCTTGATGTTATTACAACAATAATACAATAACAAATACCCTCATCATGTTTGTCACCTCATCAATATACCAAGCATCGCTAATCAAGGGTTATCCATATTAACCTAAACTCTTCCTTCAAGTAAATTTAGACTCTATTTTTAATTGTTAAGGGCTACACAGGACTTCTTAGACTATTTTCAATATTATAAAGACTTTTGCATTCTTTGACTCTTAAGGGTACGATTCCTCTCTTAAGACTACTAGGCCCAATGCAATTCTTTGCATGGAATTGATCTTAAAACAACTCTCATATACTTCCTTATACCTTATTATACTTGAATCAATATATATAAATCTTAATAGAAGTTATAAATGCTTTGTTTGAGGCCAAACTCCACTTTTAAACAAAATAGGCCTAAAGGAATTCTAGACCATATTAGGATTCAAGACTAAAATTTGTGATTTACATTGAGATATAAATTAAAAATGATTTAAAAACATTAATATAATCATAATCAATTATTATCAACTCACTTTTTTAGAATAGTAACATCTTTCCCTTGAAAAGTTACTTTACCTAAAACAAGGCTAGTAGGCTTAAAGTCCTAATTCACCTTCTTTGAATCAAAGATGAAAACACACTAAAATATAAGTATTTTTAAGGATAATTACATATATAAACATCTTTAAAAACATAATTTATAGGTTTTAATCTCTTATTTAGGCTCACAAATCAATACAATTAACTTTGAGGGTTTTAAGCCTAATTACCTAAACTTGTAATGACAGAGTTTTATCCATAAATTATTTTATACATATCCAATTAATCTAAAACTTTATTATACATTTAAAAAACATCCCAATTCATGTGCTTATAATTTTTTAATATGATTTGGCTAGTTCTTTTTCTCACAGAGTGAATTTTACTTCTTTATGTTCTAGCTTAGGGGTTTTAATGATTATAGCAGGCTAAGAGCTAATAAAACCAACTTTTGATCTTTTAGAAAGATTTCAAAGGTATAAAATGATATTTTTGGGTCTAATATAAATACATACACCCTTAATAACTCTCAAAAATCTTTATTCAATGCAACAATAGTTACAAAATTCATATTTTCCTCATTAGATACCCTAATTTACACTATTCAGGTTTATAACTCAAAAAATAGACATCAATATGTTATATAATGGATCTCTCAAATCAATAATAACTTTAAAATTATTAAAAATGGATATTTAACAAATTTTAGAAACTCATTCATCTATCTCTTAGAGATTCAAATTATTTTCCTCCTCATCTCATCATATTAACTTATCATTCATGTTTCATATCTTACATATTTTCAATGAAATATGCTTCTTAAATAAGAAAAATACCCGCTATTAGACCTAAAAGTGACATTTAAACACTTAAACATAACTAATGAATAATTTACAAGCTTCTCATGACCTTCAAGGCCATAAATAAACTTTATACTAGATTATTAAAACTTATGACTTGTCCATATTTCTCTAGATACATTTAAATCCATTATTACAACTTCAATAAATTTTTAACACATGACAAAAGTTCACTCAGTTTGCACACTCAGGGATGAGAATATTATCTTAAAGAATGCATTTGATTAGCTACAACTTTCAGTCCTAGGGTTTGATGAAGAGTGGATAAAAACTATTATATCCTTAAAATTGCCATCATGATGTGTCTATGAAAATGGTTTGTCAATTGGGCTAATGAGGTGTAAGATATGCCACCCACTGACCAACTTTTGGTTGTTTAAGAGACATCTATCCATGATAGAAAATTGGTTTCCATGTCTCACTCATCTTTATTGGGAGATAACCCTATTGGGGGTACTTATATGAATTTCCCATGTAACTATATAATCTGAAGGCTTATCTCTACCCCTCATGGTTCTCTTGTAACATGCAATAGAAGTTTTCTCAGTTTGCACACTTAGGGATGAGAAAATTCTCTTAAGGAATGCATCCAGTCAACTATAAATTTCACTTATAGGGTATATTAAAGACTAGATAATGGTCATTATATCATTAAAATGGTCATCCTAATGTTTACACCAAAATGGTTTTTCTATTGGGATAATAAGGTGTAAGATATGCCCATCACTAACCAATTTTTTATCGCTTAAGAGACATCTAAATGCAACAAAAAATTGGTTTTAATGTCTCACTCATCTTGAGTGGAGATAATACTCATTGGGGTGCTTATATGAATCACCAATGAAATTTTAGGAGCTGATGACTCATCTCTATCCCTCACGGTTCACCTGTAATGCATGGCTGAATTTCACTCAGTTTGCACACTCAAGGACAAGAAGATTCTCTTAAGTAATGTGTCTGGTCAACTATAAATTCTGGTCCCAAGGCCTAATAGAGAGTGGATAATGGCTATCGTATCCTTAAAAATTACATCCCAATGTGTCTATAAAAATGGTTCGTTAAGTGGGCTAATAAGTCACAAGATATGCCCCCCACAAACCAACTTTTTGTTGGGGAATCCAAGAACAACACACCTGTTCTGATCCCACTTGTTAGGATCTTGCTCCTCAGAAAGAGCACAATATGATTACCAAATACAAGAAATTAAACACGCGGAATTATCCAGAAGTACAAGTAACTAGAATTCACAAATAGCACAGAATATGAGAGACAATATACAATCTTATATTAATACTCGTACAGAAAAGAATACAATAAAGAAGATGCCACTTCTTCTCCCACCTTCCAGAGGCTTCCCACACCTCAAGTGTACAGTAATTCTTCTTCAAAAGTTCACTCTCCTACCAAAAATGGTCCCAACACACAACTCACACATAGGATTGGTGTTCACCTCTCCAACCAGTCAGTAATAACCCTGCCAGTACCAAGCACTCTAAAGTACTTCAAGTAGATCTCCCATGAACCTATAACCTACAATTCAATAGACCATACTTACACATGTAGATCTCTTATGAGCTTGTAATAACCTGCAACTCAATGATCTTACAATGGAAGGATCTTCCTTGCCTTCCTTTTCAGCTCATAATTACAATACATGCCAATGGGTCTATAAATAGATCCCAAAATTAAACAATAACTTAGACTCTTAGTTTACTAATAATAGACACGCAGTTCAAGACTCGAAATAGCCTTTACATGCAAACACTTAGTTCAAAAAACTAATTGTTCATGCAACAAACAGTTCTGGAACACACAGGCGACCGACATCGATCCCTGTCTGACTGGTGCTGACCGACGTCGACTGACTTCCTACTGATACCGGTTGCCTTCTGCATTCATCATGACTGACATCGGTTATACTGTTGATGCCAGTACTTCTAGAACTTCAGCAACCTCCTCTTCATCTGCATAGTTGAAACTTTTAGCTCCATAACCTAACAATCTCCCACTTAGAGATAAACAGCTGTAACTGTACCTATACCTGTACATCATCTAGTTTATTCCCTTGGCTTTGTATCCCTCTTAAGATCAATCTTGAATACCAACCACCACAAATCTTATGGTGCACCTCTTGTCATCCAAATCACCTGCCACATCCACATCTACAAACCCATGTAGAAAATAACTTGACCCTGCATAGCATGTGCACCTGCTACTGGTCCCTCTAAGAATCCACTGAACTGCCCTCCAATGCTTCTTTCTCAGATTGGCTCCAAACTTGTGATAGCTCCCATTGCTTGAGAAAACTTAGGTCTAGTACATACCATGCACTTAACCTCATTATGTGAATCAAGACATTGTTCTATGAACTATCCAACCATCGGCGTGCTAACCAGTCTCACACAATCATACTGAAACAAAGTCAACCTGTGACCGTCCATGTTCTTAGAACACACTCATGCCAAAGAATCTTGTTGCTCCCAAATTCCTCATGACATACTCCTAAACTAGCTTTACCTTTAGTTTAGCAACTCCTTGTATATGTAACCCTGCAATAAGCACATCATATAGTAATAGGATAATGTAGCTACTATTATCCAACCTAGTAAAGAGAAACATAATGATCAAACCTCTATTATACTACAGCTTATTCAAGACCATATACTCTAGCCTTCTGTCTCACGTATCCATTTCTGTCTCCTTCATCCTGAACATCCATTCATCTCTCAGTGCTTTCTTCCAGCTGGTAACTCTACCAAAAACTCCCATTTAGTTCTCCTCCAAGGAATCACATCCTTTATCCATGCCAAGCTCCCACTATTTCTTGGATCTACATGCTCTGCTTCTTTAACAACTTCCTAGTTCCTTACCATCAGTGAGCAAAAAGTAGTGTAAAGAAGGGAAATGATAAATTTGAGGCTTACTTACCCTTTAAGTCCTCCATATGGGTGCTTGAGACTCCTTGACAGCTTGTTGTCCACCCAAAATTTGTCTCAGTGATCGATGTTGGTCACATCTCAGTTTGTACCTGACCGACATCGGTTCCATGCAATTGCCTCATCACCGACATCGGTTCCCCTAGCCGACACTAGTGTTTATCTGTCCCTGAGTCACTGACATTGGGCTGCACATAGCTAACGTCAGTCTTTGTCTGGATGCTGACGTTGGTTTTCTAACCGACATCAGTCTCTATGTTTTTCTTGTGAGAACTAACTTCTACCCGTGAGCTCCTTTTGGATCAAACCCTTGTCCAAATCACCCTTACTCTACTTAGAATTATTTAGCCCCTTGTGCTGAAATCTATCCATCACCTTCTCCTTGAAAACTAAGGCTTTTCTGTTCTTGTCACTAACATCGGATCTCTCAAGAAACATCACTTTCTTCTTCTGCATACAGAAATCTCAATTCATGCTTTTCAAATCTGAAATCATACCCTTTGACTCAAGAACATGCATCTCCTTCTTATTCATGTGACCAAGCCTATTAAGCCACATCTTTGAATCTACAGCTGAAGTAGATAACCTAGAAAGAGAATCAGTAATACAAGTAGATAGACAAAGTGTACCTACTTTTTTACCTCTTGCTACAACAAGTGCACCCTTGGTAACCTTCCAAGAGTCTACTGTGAGAGTTATTGTGCAACCCTCATCACCCAAACTTCTTATAGAAATCAAATTCTGCTCCAGAACTGGGACATGCATGACCTCCTTCAACACCCATGTGTTACTTGTCTACAATTTCAGCTTCACTTTCCCTTTGCCAACCATCTGACAAGGCTTACCATCCCCTAAACAAATTTCTCCAAAGTCTCCCTAGACATACTCATGAAAAAATTCCCTATTTGGGGATGCATGAAAAGAGGTACCAAAATCTAAAACCCAAGATTCTACTTTATCTAAAGAACATACCAGAGCATCCTGTGCAACATAATCCACAACATCTACTTCTTCTTCATGTCCTTCATGATGATCTTCATTCAACCAACAATCTCTCTTTAAGTGCCCTTGCTTTCCACATTTCCAGCAAGTTATTCTACCATACCTGGACTTGGATCTCCTACCTATCTTGGACCTTGATCTCCCATGCTCTATCTTCTCTCTTTGCCTTCCTCTACCTTCAACACTCAAAGCATTCCCTGATGATTCACCTGTGCTTTTCCTATGTATCTCTTCATTCAAGATTACACTCACAACATCATCCACTTTTAAGATTTTTGAAGCAGACGCAATATTGCTAACTGCCATTATCAAACTCTCCCAACTTTCAGGTAATGAGCATAAGATTAAGAGAGCCTTAATTTCATCATCAAAAACAATATTGACTAAATTTAACTGGTTTACCAAACCATGGAAATCACTAAGATGACTATGTATAGATCCACCTTCCAACATTTACAAATTAAATAATTGCTTCATAAGAAATACCTTATTCGAAGCCGAGGGTTTTTCATATAAATTTGCCAAAGATTCCATCAACTCTACCATTGTCTTAGCATGTGATAATTTAGAAATCATAGACGATGCAAGACTCAACCTTATAGATCCCAGAGCCTTCCGATCAAGAACCTCCCATTCTTCATCCTTCATATCCCGGGGCTTGCAATCAACCCCACCCAACGGTAAGTAAAAATCTTTTTGATACAAATAATCTTCAATCTACATCCTCTATAATTGATAGTTATTGCCATTAAAATTCTCCATTTGTAGTCTAATTTCTTCTGCCATTGCTCTACTCCCACTCAAACAGAAACCCTGTGAGTAACCTGTAATCAACACACACTAACCAGATTTAATACAACATGTTAGTATCCCAACCAAAAGCTCTGATACCAATTGTTGGGGAATCCAAGAACAACACACCTATTCTGATCCCACTTGTTAGGATCTTGCACCTCATAAATAGCACAATATGATTACCAAATACAAGCAATTAAACATGCAAAATTATCTAGAAGTACAAGTAACTAGAATTCACAAATAGCACTGAATATGAGAGACGATATGTAATCTTGTATTAATACTCATACAGAAAAGAATACAATAAATAAGATGCCACTTCTTCTCCCACCTTCCAGAGGCTTCCCACACCTCAAGTGTATAGTAATTCTTCTTCAAAAGTTCACTCTCCTACCAAAAATGGTCCCAACACACAACTCACACACAGAATTGGTGTTCACCTCTCCAACTAGTCAGTAATAACCCTGCCAGTACCAAACACTCTAAAGTACTTCAAGTAGATCTCCCATGAACTTGCAACCTACAATTCAATAGACCATACTTACACATGTAGATCTCCTATGAGCTTGCAACAACCTGCAACTCAATGATCTTACAATGGAAGGATCTTCCTTGCCTTCCTTTTCAGTTCATAATTACAATACATGCCAATGGGTCTATAAATAGATCCCAGACTTAAACAATAACTTATAATCTTAGTTTAATAATAATAGACATGCATCTCAAGACTCAAAATAGCCTTTACATGTAAACACTCAGCTTAACAAACTAACTGTTTGTGCAACGAACAGTTCTGGAACACACAGGCGACCGACGTCGGTCCCTGTCTGACTAGTGCTGACTGACGTTGGCTGACTTCCTACCGATGCCGATTGCCTTTTGAATTCATCATGACTGATGTCGATTATACTACTGATGCTAATACTTTTGGAACTTCAGCAACCTCCTCTTCGTCTACATAGTTGAAGCTTTTAGCTCCACAACCTAACACTTTTGGTCACTTAAGAAACATCTAACTGTGACAAAAAACTAGTTGTTATATCTTTCTCATCCTAAGTGGGAGAGAATATTTTTGGGGTTACTTATCTAACTTACCCATATAATTATAGGATATAAAAACTCATATCTATCCCTCATAGTTATCCTATAATGCATGATGTAAGTTCACTTAGTTTACACACTTAGGGACAAGATTATTCTTTTAAGGGATGCATTTGGTCAACTATGAATTTTACTCTTAGGGTTTGATAATAACCTAATAATTGTTGTTCTATACTTAAAATTCCCATTTGGACATTTCCACATAGATGTTTCATTGATTAGTCTAATGATCCATAAGATATGCCTCCTAATGACAAGCTTTTGGTCCTTTAAGAGAGATTTGGTTGTGAAATAAATATCATTGCCATGTCTCACTCATATTAAGTTAGAGAGAATCCTCCTAGGGTTGCTTAGAAGAATTATATATGAAAACTTAGGATTTGAAGACTCATATCTATCCCTCATGGTTCTCTTGAAACACATGATCAAAGTTCACTCAGTTTGCACATTTAGAGATGAGATGCTTCTCTTAAGGTATGCTTCTAGTCAACTAAAATTTTTGGTCCCAGGGCTTGATGAAGATCAAATAATGATTTTTATAACCTTAAAATAACCATATGGATGTGTTTATGTATATGATTCATTTATTTGGATAATTATCCTTTGGATAATTATCCATAAGATACACCCTATATTGACAATATTTTTATCTTTTAAGAGAGATTTGGTTATGAGAGAAATCTAGTTTCCACATCTCACTCATATTGATTTAGAGAGAATCCTCTTGGGGTTGCTTACAGGAATCATCCATGCAAGTCTAGGAGATGATTACTTATATACATACCTCACACTTATCTTCAAATGTGCAACATAAGTTCAATTAGTTTACACACTTAGGGAAGAGATGCTTCTCTTAAGGGATACATCTGATCAACTATAAATTTTGGTCTTAGAGCCCAATGGATACTATATAATGACTATTATAGCCTTAAAACACCCATATGGATGTGTCCACATATATTTTTCATCAATTATAATAATGATCCACAAAATATGCCCTCTACTAACAAGAATTTGGTCTTTTAAGAAATATTTAGTTATGAGAGAAATTTGGTTATTGCATTTCACTCGCATCACGTAAGAGAGAATCCATTTGGGGTTTATTATAGGACACATATATGTAATTATAGGATCTATCATCTCATATCTATCCCTCACATTTATCCTAAAACATGAGATGGAATTCGGCTCAGTTTTCACACTCAAAGATGAGATGCTTATCTTAAGGAATGTGTCTAGTCAACTATAAATTTGGATCTTATGGCCTAATAGAGACTAGATAATGGTTTTTATAGCCTTAAAATTACCATATATACATGCCCACATATGTTTCATTTATTATTATAATGAGCCACAATGTATGCCCTCTACTCATAAGTTTTTGGTCCTTTAAGAGAGATTTGGATGTGAAATAAGTTTGGTTGTTGTGTCTCATTCGTGTTGAGTTAGAGAGAATAATTTTAGGGTTACTTATAAGACTAATCTATAAAAATTTAGGAGTTATATTCTCATATCTATCCCTCATGGTTATCCTATAATGCATTATCCAAGTTGGCTTAGTTTTCACACTCACGGATGAGACGCTTCTCTTAAGGGATGCATCTAGTCAACTACAACTTTCAATCATGGGGCCTAATGAAGACTAGATAATGTATGTTTTAGATTGAAATTTGACATCCATATTGTCTAAATATATATTTAATTTATTGGGATAATAATATAGAAGATACCCTCTTTACTAACAAGTTTTTCGTCCTTTAAAAGAGATTCAAATGTGAGATAAATAAGATTTTTATGTCTCATTCATGTTGAGTTAAATATAATAATTTTGGGGTTACTTAGAGGAATTTTATATGTAATTTTAAGATTTGACAACTTAAATTTATCCCTCATGGTTCTCCTATAATGTGTGACTGAAGTTGGCCTGGTTTATACACTCACAAATGAGATGTTTCTCTTAAGGTTTGTATTTGATCAATTACAAATTTTAGTCTTAGGGATAGAAAAAGAGTGGATAATAGTCATTTTATCCTTAAAATTCCCATAAATATGTGCCCACATAGAGGGTCATATATTTGGATAATGAGGCATAAGATATGCCCCCTACTAACTAGCTTTTGATCTATTAAAAGATATTTGACTACGAGAGAAAACTTGTTGCCATGTCTCATTTGAGTCAAGTTAGAGAGAATCCTCAAGATGATATCAAAGGACTTATTCATGAAAGTGTAGGATTTTTAGGTTCATCTCTATCCTTCATGGTTCTCCTACAACATGTGACCAAAGTTTGCTCAATTTTCCCACTCTGGGACTGAAGATGAAGCTCAAACCATAAAATGAGGAGTTTAAGAAAGTAAAGGAAGAAAGCATAAGAAAGTTTTAAGGGTTTTTTATGAAGGTAAATATGTATGGTGGATGTATAATGATATTATCTAGGATTTTATAGGATTATGACATTCTATAGTAGACTACGTTGTAAATATTTGTCATGAAATGAATAAAAAGTATGAATTTGTGTATATAACATCTTGTGAGTGTGTATAAAAAGTTATTTATGAGTGTTTATACCTATTTCAAGACTTGAAATGAGTTCATATAGAATTTAATAGGTATAAATAATTTATTTTAATCATTATAACCCCTTAATAATCCATAGGAGGTAATTTACTTATTTATATAAGATTTTGGGTCAAGGACTATGTAAAACCCTACCTAGGGTTTTAGGCATGTGAAAAGCATTATAAATTTTTTTCTAACAAAAAAAATGATATGAAATTCATATGGGACATATAAAACCTTTTTATATAACTATTTGAGGTTATTTCAAGTTTTGAAAGTGTTTTCCCAAAAAAATTGAGTTTTGGGGTCTTTAGACCTGTCTAAACATAATTGATAGACCATGTTGACCTTAGTTATGTTCATTTCAAAAGTATGAAGCTTAATAAAGGTGTTTTTTAATTATATTTGGTTTTTTATAATCTTATGTGAGTTATTTTTATGCTTCAAAGTGTTTTAATATGAGTAAATAATGGAAACCTTGTGGACACGTCTGTTAATAGGCTTAAAGAAGCCTTGTTTTTGTTATTTTTGTGTCATAGCAAGAGAAAGAAGGGTGGTGACTTTTGTATTGAGTCAAATCAGTCATATCAAGTAAAAAAACATATTTAAATTTTTAATATGTATATTGGTCCTGTAAAAACACTATAACAAGGTGATAGGCGTTAATCTTAGGCTTAGTCATGACCTAAAAACTCATAATGAATTAGTTTGGTGGTTCTCTATATTAAGTTGAACATATATCTATAATTGAAAAAGGAGAGGAATCCACTATATAAATTAATGTAAATATTATGTTCATAGAAGATACAAGCAAATTCTAGATGGACGGCAATGCCAAGATATATATAATCCAGATTAAGGGTCCATACTCTCATGAAGTCTTGGTAGGAATTGAGGTCTTTGAATATTATTATTCTAACTAAAAATAAGTGACTTTGAAAGTGTATAATGTTTGTATTTTTAATTATTATCCCACATTTCTTGTGTCTCACCTCATCAAATTCATTATATTTCTAAAATACAAAGACATTTTATATCAAGATAGTGTAGATAATAAAATATAGTCTCAACACTTGGAAATGTTAGTCTCAATAATTTTATATTTAGAAGCATCTTATCAAATAAAAACCAAATCTAAAAAAAAAAAATCATTACACATTAAAATTATAGTTCATATATATGAATATGATGAATCCTTCATATAATATTTTATTGCACATAGTAATATCCCTCCATTATATAAAACCTTTTACTCATATTACCCATGCATATTTTAAAGAAACTGATGAATTTGATATGCAAGTCCAAATTTATATGTAATGAAATATAAATGAAACAAGTAAATAGTAAATATCACATGTAAATGTAAAATATACATAATGATTAAGCACCTAACTTGGATAAAAATGTGGATCTATTTAACCCCATATGAAGTAACAATGATCACTAACCAATAATATGTGTAAACATTAAATAATCAAAATAGAAAATACACTTAGGTAAAATAAACTTATTCATCAAATAGTGTATATGTGTATATGCAAAGTTCTATGTCATAATGACATAAACAATAGGACATAAATCAATAAAAAAATTAGGCCATAACATGTACATATAAAAAATGCTCCATGTAGGCATATAATGTGGGCCATATCAGCATACACCATCAATTATGCCTACAACTAAACCTCTAACATAATAACTAGCTCTCCTAATTTTCATTGCCTCCAAATAAATTGTATTTTATTACCATGGATGTAGATCCAGGGGTGTTTGATGCCTCAATATGAGGAGAGAATCTCCTCTCAGCATGTGAGTCATCAAATATTTTATCTACATCTTTTGAAAATTGTCATGTTTGCACAACATATGAAATATAAAATTTAATGCATTAAAATTATATATTGAAAATGATAAATTTTTCATGAATTTTTTTTTTCAAAATGATTCTATACTCACCATATTCCACCTAAATGGTTATCTACATATGTGATATTATGTATACACCCATGATGGAGAATCCTATGGAACATACATATATCATTAGATCGAGATGTGCATACATTTATGTAAATATGACATAGAATATCATTACTTCCTTTGTGTCTTTTCCAAATAATGATAACTTCATCCTATCTTGTGTCATTTTAGTATTATGATATGTTTTATGAGTAATAATACTAATATTGGCACCTCTATTCAACTGCTTACATGAGGTACTTGCTTTTACAGAACTACCATAATTCTATTTCTACTTATCTTTCTAATGTCTAATCAAATTATAGTTACAACCTTTATCTCTTTTTACTTCTTTTTATAATTATCTTCTTCCTAATACTTATGCTTGATTCCTTAAAAATTCTCTTATGTTCTCAATATATTTCTTGTGACATTTATATTTATTTTCTACCTCTTCTCCAATAAGTATATCTCTTTTAAGAGATGGATGTACATGTATATTTTTAAATGGCATAGGGGATGAAAATTGGTCTAGAGGGTTCATTTTCTCTCAGTACCTCATGAATTTGAGCTTTTGGGGGGTTGCATCATTTCATATCATTTATTCCTCGTCGTCTATATCTAATTGGACTTATTGTCTCATGTTATCACTAACTAATCATCTTTCTAATGAATTACCTTCTTCCTTATCTCTATGTTATATTTATTTATTGTGACTACTAATACTTATCTTTGAATCACCTTTCTCCTAAAGTTTATAATCTTATTTTAACCTTTTAAGACTTAGATGAATGTGAATCCTATGTTGTTAAAGAGTTGATTATAGTAAATTAGGGTAAAAATATGCAAGAAATACACCCTCTTATCTATAACAGAATTAACTTAATTTAACCTTTCTAAAAATAGAGATTACTAATGTAAATAATAACCTAGCTAAAAAATGACTAAAAGGGGAGATTTGGTAGCTATAAATTGATACAAAGGCTATTCTGAGTGTCACAGATAGGATTATATGTGTCAAAACCCCTCTTGGATAGTAGTGACCGAATTGGATAGTTACGCCATGTGCATTAGTGTCTCTATTTTAGTAGTAGTGTCATCTATCAATAAATGTTTTAAGATTATGGGTGTACTTATGTCCAGGTCTATCAATCCTATTCCTATGCACATGAGTTATGGATCTCTATATATGACCTATTTTGACTAATTTTATGATCAAACTCTAATATTCCATGTTGTTAGGGAATTCAGATGATATATGTAGTAAAGTGTGTTTGTTAATGGGGTAAGCTAGACATCTTTAACGCCCCACTATGATGAGAGTTTTTAACCTACCAATATTCTGAAGAGGGATCAATTTTGATGTATTTCTCCCCACCTAAGTGATGGTGAAAGTATAAGTGAATCTAGTATGAATATTGATTTGAGTGCTTTGAATGTGCTTAATATTGAAAATTTAAGTAATCTGAGCTTAAGAATGTTATAGATGGTTGTATGCATAAGTAAGGCAAAATAGGGATTGATAACCTTTATTGTGCCCAACTTTTTCTAAGTTTTTATGTGTAATTTTCATCTAATTTCCATCTAGTGGTTATAGGGCTAAAATTTGTGTGTATATATTATTCTAGTGTTTGTATGGGTGTTAAAAGAGGTATAGGCTGACACTAGGTGGTCTTAGATTTGAAAATATAACCATTAATGGAAAAAGGAGGGAAAGGAAAATAGCACCAAAATTGAGAAAATAGCACCATGTGGTACTATTTTCCCTATTATAGCACTAGTGTCCAATGGTATAACCTAAGACATGAAGGGCTAAGATGTCAAAATGAGATTTTGTAATTAGTTTAGGGATGTCTAGGGATGCTTGTGGTCTACAGGAAGGATAAAAAAATGTGTAAATAGGTCTTAAGATAGTTATATGGATAAGTTAGGGATGGGTGGTCTCAAAAAGCACTCTTATTACTCAAGTGTCATTTTTAGGTATATCTTTGTCTTCTTCAATCTATTATTCTATGTTATATGTAAAATTTCCCTACTTAATACTTATTTTCAGGTTACTTTATATGGATAATGTATCCTCCCTTGGTTATGATATGTAATTAACAGCTCCTATCTTACTTCTCATATATTCACTTCTTATTCTACTACCTCTAGGCTTCATATATTGTGGGCCAAACTACTCATGGTTGATTGGTCTTTTATACCCAAGGTTTGGAATAGTTTGGGTGTTCTGAATAGTGTGACTAACTCTATTAATCCTTTTTGCATGAAAATCATCACCTTCACGTGTATGATATAACATTTCTTTTATTCTACTTATTTCACTTGCCTAATATGTGTCTTCCTACGGTGTGAATACTAACTCATCCATTTTTGGCAAAGGGATAGTATCAATATTTTTAATATTGAGAATTATGTTGGTCGAGGCTAGATTGCATTTCTCTATTATTTTATTTCTTATCATAATTATTTATTATCTTTCCTTTTTTGTATCTCTGTCTTAACTTCTGACTAAATTCTCTCATTCTCCATCTAATTCTTCATCTCCTCATTCACCATTTCTCTTAATTGTCTTTAAATAATATTTTTACTAGTATTTCTTGTCTTTTTAATTATCTTAATTTTACTTGATTCTTACCTCCCTATCCCCAAAAAACTTATTTAACCTCCCCCAACCATATAGACTAGATATTTCTAGTAGTCACACATTTTAAGGATCCCCCTTCTTTCTACATGCCATCTTGTAGGTGTTTGGCCCTAAAGGAATTATTTACCATCTCTTACTAGTTTTCTCTCTCTATAAATTGTTTACAAATGAGGAATGGTATTTAATTTATGAAACTTTGCCTTGATCCTTCAACAAACTCAAATTTCTTAGCATCAAATCTTATCCAACCCTATATAGCCTAGACTATATTGAATGAATGGACAGTCATTTCAAAGCAATGATCAATATCCTAGGTTAATTATTTATCAAGGAATTAGAGTGCATCAAGATTTTCTATAGTCCACTAAATAGGTATGTTAATATGAATTTAGTACCCTTCCATATATTTGTCTTGCTTCAGTTTCCAAGGCCACGACATTTGTGAAAAAATGACCTAAAATTATACGTTTCATGTTTGAAATAATGTTTCCTTGACTTCTATTAATGATTCACCTATTATTTTTAATTCTATTTGAAAAAAATAACATTTATTACCACCACTCTTATATTTTTGTTAATGCAAGATTTTAAAAATCTAAAGGATACTTCCCCTTAGACATTAGTCTATTAAATTTTGTGCCACACCACCAAATGTTGACATAAAATCTAAAGTTATTAGTTTCAAATATTTTTATGTTAAATAGATTAAATTTAGTGAGAGTAATTTATTTTAAGGTTTAGTATTTGTTATATTTACTAACATTCACTTAAAATAGTAGTGATTATATACATAATAACACATATGTAGTACATAGAACACAATATTTCATACTCTTAACTCTTCTCTTTTATATATATAAATATTAAATACAATTATTCATATGCTCTTTATTATATACCATAATTACACAAGTTACTCTACTTTGTAACCCTTACATAATTTATCTCTATTTGCTTCTACTCTTCATAGCCTTACCTATCTATTACAAATATGTGGTATAAATATCAAGCCAATACAACATAACTTAATGGTCATGTATATGTGATACATGCCTTTTCTCTAATCAAGTCATCCTTTGTCTCCAAAAAAACCTTCTTTCTTACCATAGCTCCAATTGGTAGAATCCTCTATTTTATCAACTTGGGTGAGTTTCATATTGCTATAGTAACAAAATCAACTTTATAGTACCTATAGTTTGGTTATTTAGCTGATATAAAATCTTGAAAATAGTCCCTATCCTAAAGAAGAGGTGGGTGGGGAGGCCAAACCCTATCCACAACCTATAATCAATTAGTGGTCAGGATATTACTCCTCAGCCATGTTGTATATAACAACTGTGTGTGTGTATGTGCACGCATGCGCACGTGTGTGTGTGTGTGTGTATGTATGTATATGTTTATGTGTATATATGTATATATAAATACATATGTGTGTGTGTAATTTATTTTCAAATAATCTTAGATAGGGAAGTGAATGGGCCATATCCTACAAAAGAGGTGGGTGGGGAAACCAAACTGTACCCACAACCCATAATCAATTAATGGTTAGGACATGAATCCTTAGACATGTATATAACTCAGGGATGGATTTTCCATCCCATCCATTGCATCCAATGTGCAAGCCTCTTTGAGGCATGCATTTATTTTTATTTTCATTATTTTAATCAAAATTATTTTTATAATCATTTTGATTTTTTGTTTCTTTTTACTTAATTATTTTTACACACAAAATTCCATTCGACCACATATATATATATATAGATATATATATATATATATATATATATATATTGCATTTTATATTTTCTTCTTCAAATGATTATATTCTTCTACGTCATTTTCTTAAAGCATAAAATAATCTATCCCTAAATGTTAGGATTAATAATATATCTCTTTACTAATATACATCTTAAATTAAATCTAAGGTTCACATAGAGATGCATACATCTAAGGTATTACAATTAACTAATTAGTTAATTATTATTCAAGTAAGTAAAACTAATGAATTTACTTTGAGCTTTCCTAGTTAGTTTTTAATCAAACAAATAATTCAAATTCACAATTTTTTAGCATTTTGAATTAGTGAATTTATAATTAACCTATCATATTTTCAACAAGTCGATAACATTCAACATACTAAGAACATAATATTAATGTTTTGTAAGTCCAAAAATTGAAATCATATAATTACACTATCTCATTTCAAAAGTAATTATAATAATATTACAACTACTTCACATTTGCAATTATTAAATATTTAGTGAGAGGGAGATAAAATAAACAAATATTAAGATTTTAATAATTACATTCAATTCTATCATTCTAGATATATTACATTTTTATGTCAAACTTTGTTATTTTGAAATTCTTCATCTAAGTGAGAGAGAAAGATTTAAATGGAGGGTTTTTACTCACACATATACTTCCCTTAATTAAATAAATACATAAACACACTCATGTTCTATTTGAGAGGGTAGGATAACTTTTATAAACATACTAAACAATTTAGCTCTTTTTAGTTCATACATTTACTATGACTATTTTCACCATAAATCTTAAAATAATTCAGAAGCACAATTATAATAATTTTCCAAAAAAATAAAATATTTAATCTCAAGAGCACTATAAAACATGATATCAAACATGTTTCTTACATTCATTTCATAAATACATATTGTATCTAATCATAATCTTGACCTTCAATAATCACTACAATCTTAGAAAAACTTTAGAATATTACAAGCTCATTTAAGTAACTATATATCTTCACTTTTAACAAGGGAAATTTCCACAAATTCACAAGTTCCTTACAATCCAAAATCCATCAAAATAATAACTCACATTTAGGTAAGATTAATATAGTGGGAGAGAATAAAAACTTTCAAAAGCTAATCTCCAAACACATATTCCTCAAATAAATTATGAGTTATAAGATTTAATAATAGGCTTAACTCGAGAACATAAACAAATTTCTTCCAAAAATAGTCAACTATGATGACATATGCACACAAGCTCCAAGCTCCAAAAAAACCTACATCAAAAAATAAAACAAATATCTACATAGTTCCAAAAATATTCTAAGTTAGGCTAAATAAAGGCTACTTGAACTCTCATACAAATGTCATCATCACATAAGATCTCACCTAATGAATTCCATGCATAGCCTCCCCTAAACTCAATATAAATAAGAATGTCAATACACATAGCACTAATTTCAAGTTTTGTTTGAGGTTATAAATAAAGAAATGACAATAATTGTTTATAAGAGGCTTCCAAGTTCCCATAACTCTCCAAAAAACACACACATATAATATTATATGAAAAGTAACAAGGAATGATTGCAAGACAATCCAAGAGGGGAGGATAAGAGGGGCACTTTTCACTTTAGTAAAAATAGTTTTCAAGTACCAATATAGATTTTTAAGAAATGTAATTAAGATTTTTTTTAAGTATGATATACTCCTCCTTGGACCTCTTAAACATAATTCCTTGTTAGACCTCCAAATAATAATTCATCCTTGGGCATCCCATTTATTCAAGTAAGAGAGTGGGTTTTCAACATTTTCCAAGGTTAAACTACTCATGAGAAAAAAATATATATTAAGAGCAGAAGGTATAGTAGTGCTTAAACATCTCAAAGAAAAAGAATAAAAATAATAATCAAATGTGTACATGAATTCTTAATGAAACCAAGTGAAATGAGACCAAATAAAAACCCAAAAATACCAAATCCCTTAAAATTCCCACAAATGCAAACTAAAATTACAATTCAAACAAACAATCCAAATCAAAAGACTAGGTATGAGAGAAAATACTTATTAAAATGATTTAAAACATAATATTATTTTAAAATTTTATTAAAAAAATATAAAAACATGGTGTTTTTAAGCATGCCTCCAACTTATCAAAGCCTCCCTTTCATAATTACTCTAATCAAGACTCCAAAAACCCAAAATGAACAACCCCCTAAAAATCCCCAAGAAAGGTATATATAAAAGGGAGATGAAAAATTTCAATTCTAAATAGGAGGGTGACATGTGGTCATCCTCATGCTAAGGAATCAACCACGCTCCTTAATTTATACCCACCATCTTACAACTTTCATCAATTTCCCTTGCACAGCCACATGGATGTTTACTTACACAAGAAAGCATCTTACATCATTTTTTTGCAAGATATGTGTTTCTTTTCTAGCCTTATACGTCTAAAACTATTCAAAATGATTTAAAAACCCTATGTGCCTAATAGGTACAAGTATGGACTTCAAAAGAGCTTGTGAGAAAAGGTTTACTTGTCCAATACTCTAAGTAAAATGTGGGTGAAAGTGGAATTTTTGACTTTTTTAATTTTTAGAATAGGTTTAAGGGTCAACACAGTCCCATTAATTTATTATTTAACTTCACAATGGGTTATATTAAAATTAGGACAAATATTTTTAAAGTGGTAAAATGCAAAAAAAACAAAAAAAATCTAAAAGTGTATGAACTAGAAGTATACAAAACTATGAAATTATTTTCTTATAAATTTGAAAATTAAGATATAAAGGTAAATCTTGAGAGGGGTTTGGGTGTTCATATACATTTTAAAGTCATGTATTTTTTTCTCATGCATCTGCCTTTGGCCCTTCATATCCTACACACTCAATGTAAACATTAAATGTGTCTATTGTATATAACTAACATCTAAAAATCAAATAATATAAATAATATTTATAATAATGACATTCAAATAATCATAACAAAATCAATTCATTTATGTTAATTCATTTAGTCAAATCTTGCTATATATCAAAGTATCAACACACAAATTTATAATATTATCTAATGTCAATAAGCAATAAATCATGATATAATTACTCAAAGTAACATGATAAGTAACCATCATATCATACATATAGAGAGATACTAAAATGAATGAGAAATGTCCAAAATAATAATAAAAATATTAAATAATGACACTTCATGCCTCTCATATGGTCTTGTACATGTATAATGAGTTAAAAAGGGGTAATATAAATATATAAATGAAGGTGCTATAAAAATTATGCTGCACATACCCCTCCACTTAAATAGACTTCCTCCAAAAATTCACTAAAATATGTGGGGATACCAAACATGAATCAATGATGAATCCTTCCATGTAGTTTTGTCTTATGATAACTATCCCATTAAACCTTGATCTATTTCAGTTTATGGCCTTTAAGACACTACCTTCAACACTCTTATACACACTGCACATTAGCCTCCACCTATAGTGGTGAAAAAAATAGTACATGGGTAAATTTAAGGATAATATAATATCATTGAAATTAAATTAAAAAAAATAGGACACACTATAGGCTAGGGACAAGATGGCTAACACTTTAAAGAGTGAATAGCCTCCAAAATCATGCAGTACTCCAAAACCAAAGATATGACAACCCAACCTCCAAAATATAAATGTGGAAATAACATCAAACATTTAGTTCACCTATTATGACTAATAAATAGTCTTATGTGAAAGGATGAATATATTTGAGTTGATATCCTAATGTTTCTTAAAATAAAATTGCATTAAAATCCCTTGATGAAAGGATCACCTAGGGATGATCCACATTTAAAAATAAGGCAAAATAAGGAATACCCTTGCCAATATATTGGCATCATAAGTAGTTATTGTTACTAAAATTTGATCACAAGGGAAAAACATATAAAAAAATTATAAATAATTAATCTAAAATAACTAGCATTAAGACTTAAGGCTAACTTGGAAACTAGAGAAGTTCTGCAAGATCTTTACCTTTGATAAAGACTAAAATTTATCTCCTTTTTATTGAGTCTATTTCATCTACAAGAGTATTCTCTTTTCAAATTATAGTATAGGTCACTCCACTTAAGGTATAATTTACCTATCATTGGAAAAATCCACTAGAAAAACTTTGAAAAAGGTGAAATCTACTGGGTAGAGTTATACAACATAAGGATCCCACACATGGAGGTGAAAAAGGGTCTAATGGTCATAATTTAATCATATATTATCAAATCAATTATGAATTAAGTCAATAATATTATTTTTTATTACCATACAATTAGAGGGATCATACTCCTTTAAGATCCTAATTAGGGTTAACTATGACTGTAACTCATTCCTTAACCAAATATAAGGGAGGAAAATTATAAATAGGGAATTATAATGTAATATAAAACATTATCATCACAAGATTGTAACCCTTCAAATAAGGAAGAGGTCAACCATGTGAAGGTGACATAAGGCAATAAAGGATCTAATAGGTTCTCTTTCCATATAAATTACATGTGCAAGGCACTAAATAATCCACTAAAAACACATACTAAACCAATTAATGTGCATATATAAATAGATAGTTATTATTAGAGACTTATTGAAAAAGATATCTAAACTATACTATGTTGATCAATCTGAGATGTAATTTGGATTATGTCATGTAAATTTTTTTAATTGAATTATTTTTATTTTGAAAACTTAAGTGCACTTTGATAGCTTGAAAACCTAAAAAAATATGGGATTTTAATGTTTGTATATAACCTCAATCACCCAATGATAATTGAATATTTCAAACATATCCAATACTCACATGAGGGAAATCAAGCCAATGTAGTTCTGTGACCTAGAGTGATTGTGTAATTCTACTTCTTGACTATGTGTATGTAACTAGAAATATGAATTTTATAATTGAAAATGATAGATCTTGACTTATTTTATAATTCTCTTTAATTGGCTTATGTCTACTCCTTGTGAATGATCTTGAATTTAGAGAGAATATGGCAGATTTTATTAATGTGAAATAGTGTGAATGCTTGAGAGAAGTGAATACCAAGTGGGGATAACGAGTGACTCTTGATTTATATTTATAGGTGAACCACTTGATAATTTCCTTTAGGAGACCTTGTGAAACTTATAGGAATACTAAAAATATTTGTTTTAATTTTGGAAATTATCCATTATTTGGTGTGGGACATAGTCAACCTGAGTGGATCAAGGTGTAAAGTAGTCTTATTCACCTAGTGTGGACTTGTCTAGAAAGATCAGGGATAATTTTACTTTATTAGAGATAGTTTAAAGTTTTTTTTATTAATATTGAGCATTTGACATTGAGAGTTATATGTAATGGTGATGGAGAATAAAGGATCAATCCCACATATATATAAATGGCTTAGGCAAGTCACATTATTTATGATGTGTCAATAATTAACATTTTGAAGTACTTGTGACTAGATTTGTGTGTCTACATTTTCACCTCTTTATTATAGTAATAAAATTAATATAATAAAAGATAAATATTTGAACCTGAATATGTATAACACACTTTTGATTTGATTTGATACTTCAATTGTGTAGGTCACTCAAATTTAGAAAACCCTCCAATAACTCATGAATTAATCATTTTTAAATTTTAAAAATATTGAAATTTTTGAAAAAAGAGCAAGGAAAGAGTACACCTCTATGTAGGTGAAACCAAGTTTCCTTGTAATATGTAATTGATGGTGGATAATTGTTCCCTTGTTTAATCACTTATATCATTTAAACCAATGTAAAATTGAGAGTGATAAATTCCCAATTTGAATAACTAATTAAAATATTGAGTTGTAAACATGCATTATTCTAACCCTTATGAATAACAAGTAGTAATCAATGTACTAATCTGAAAAGGTGGAACCATGATTTGTTGAGATGTGATGCTAATATCATTGAGTATCACTAAACTCAAGCATACATCACCCATAATAAAATATGGAACCACACAATGGGTTCACTAGAAGTAATGTTAATGTCATTCAACATCATTGAACCCTAACATACATTACTTGTATATATTCAATCTCATTATTATAGATAAATCTAGATTCTATTTGCATAACAAATAATAGGATGAATAAAATTCATACCCCCATCATGATCGAATTGCTCATATATTTGAATTAAAATGGATATTTATCTT
>JARHVA010005022.1:1255000-1350416 GCA_037957365.1 Torreya grandis
TAATTATAATATATAAGGAGAAAAAATATTATTTTTACATAATCATCATGGTGGTATAGACCTTCAACAAAAATTTCAACTCCAAACTCCATATACAACTCCAAAAATCACCATTTTATGCTTTGTGATGCTCTCTTATTCTAAAAGAAACCTAATTTAGGTTAGGGGATATAAAATGAGTTACACTCCTAATAAAAAACTCATAATATGATTTTTTTTAATATTTCAATGGTTTAGACCTGTAAAAGTTTAAAAATCTCAAAAATTATTCACCAAACTCCCTAATAAAAATTCACAAATGAGTGGGATGACCTAGAGATATTTTTTTAAATGAGCTGAGCCTATTTTGAATTATTTTTAATTTAATTATAATTTATTTATACCTTTAAATTAATTATTAACACTCTAAAATCAGTTTTTTCCATTGGAGGGACTTGAAATACCCATTTCCAACTCTATTTGTGAGCAAAAAAATGAAGAAACCTTCATTCCCTTCATGATCAAACCTATATATTCAAATTTTATCTCTCATAAAGTAAATTAAAGATATTAAACCAATTTTAAATATTAAATTACATTTAAACAGACCTCCATATAAAATTTTAACATTTTTCATTTAATAGAACTCAAAATATGCATTTTTTGGTGTTACTAGCTTGCCCAATTTCATTTTTGAACGCCTCTGGGTCTATGTTTTAATATTTTATTAATTTTTATGAGTCTTAAATGCCTAATAATTTTTTAATTTGGACCTATAATAACCCTATTATCATTAAAATAATTTTATGTGCTGAAAAAATCAATTAAACCTCTCAAAAATTACCCTTTCTAATTGTCTCTCTTGTTTGCTTAAAACCCTAATGCTTGATCCTTTGACTTTATTTATCATTTTATATGAAATTTTGATTTATTAATGTGTATTAATGTCCTATATTCCCCATAAGTTCTCAAAAAACCTTTATTTTTCAACAAATAACTCAAAAATGCAAACATACTGCTTAAAATCGAGCAAATGAGAGTTTAAGAAGGGTTTTAGAGCTCCTATTCTTCTTTAAAATTATTCATAAATTTAATATATTGTAACATTAAATTAAAAAAATTAATATTTATTTAATATTTTCCCCAAAATATCCCTAATACCATTTTATCCAACTCTTCTTCACCTTCATCTACCGAGCATCTAAAAATTGTCTTCACTAGCTTGCAAATAGCTAGTTAGAGGAATAAAATAAACTTCTGTCAAAATTTGGACTTGTGAGTAGTTTATAAGAATTATTTTTTCCTTATTAATGTTTTATTATTCTTTTAATATCCATTTTTACCTTTAATCCATGAATGGAGTCTTTTTTACAACCCTCACATAAGCAACTTTGATTAATAGTGGCAAGATTATCAATAGTAATTAATTAACCATATATGAAGTAGAATATGAAATAAAAGTGCATGATATGTATCATGAAACCATTAATAAATTTCATAAATAAAAAACAACACAACACAAAATGTTATTAAATTTCATAAAATTTCATACAATAAGGCCAAGGTTATTATACAATGTACATGTTCAAATGTCACATAATCAAATATTTCACACAATAGCCGAGGGCCACAATAAATGGACATGTTAAAATATTTCACAAGTAAAAATTTCACATATAGGGCCAATGGACACAATAAATATACATTTTTAAATGTTTCATGATTAAATATATAGAAGTAAGAATGTCTATGCTAATATGTAGAAATGAAAAAGCATTGAAGTGACATACAAAAAGTGAAAACTATTTTATTCCATCCATATGTATTAGTGTCATATTGTAACAAATTAGAATTTTCATTTTTTAAAATGTAACATATAATTTATTATCAAGACACTTGTAATATATTCTGCTCTATGTGTGTGTGTGTGTGTGTGTGTGTGTGTGTGTGTACACACACACACACACACACACACACACACACACACACACACACACACTCACACACATGTACATATATGTGTGTGTGTGTGTGTATAAACCTTTTATAGTGATACATGTTAAATAAGATTCCCCCAACATAATCATAGCCAATGGGTAGAAGGTAATCCAACATCTAATAATGCATATATAATGTATGTCCTACATCACACTCACGTACCTCATGAAATGCATGTATGTATACAAAAACAAAATTATATCTAGAAAATATATGATAAATAACATATGTAAATAAGTGACTAGAATCTTGTGATATGCTTAGCTCCCAATTTTTTTTAATATTTTGGTTTTTTTATATTTTATTTTTCATGGTATAGAGAAAACTTAAAAAAAGATACACATGAATTCATTCAATAAGAAACAAGTGATATCTTGTATACTAAGTAAATAAATGGAAGAGTGTAGGGATAAAAATACTTGCCTTGAGGTTGACCTATTGGTGCTTCAATTTCACCCTTGACTCAAGTGGATTTTTGAAAGATATATTTTTAGGTTAAATACCTCAAATGATTGGATGAAAACTAATATATCCTTAGTTATGAACTCTCGGTGACTCCTCAAGACTCATCAAAATAAGGCACTAAGCCACTAACACTCCCCAATGACACTTAGGTCTTGTTTTCAAGTAAAATCAAAGTGAATAAATTGTATATGATATTATATGAATGAAATATGACACATGTATATAATGTTCTAATATAAAAAACCATCTCTAGACTCTAAGCCGATGGTATAGACCCAACTGATATAGTTAAAATATGTTGGTTTATATGGAGTGGTATCAACAAGACTGATACATTAAAATGTTCATAAAATAAACTCAAAAAAATTTAGACTATTTGATATAATATAGGAAAGTTGAAGGCAAAAAATATGTAATATCAACTAGGTTGATACAGTAGGATATATGGAAACTAGAAAATTTAGAAAAGACCTAAACATGAGACATAGATGGATAGACACCTAGAAGAGGTAAAACTAATAATATTAATGGTGTAATTAGGATAGAATAGAAAAGTATCTCAAAAATCACCATGAGGATTTTGCACTTCATTCCTGGTGCACCCTTTAAGGCGTACACTAAGGGATATTGATGTGTTGACAAACTTATACATGATAAAGTGTTTGTAAATGATAAAGTCAAAAATATTTTGTGTATACATATGCTTCACCAAAATATCATCATGTTTCATAATTGTGTAATGTGTTATGGTGATTTGGAAAATAAATATAGCAACACAAAAGATTATAATGAAAATAAAATGTTATAATAACTCAACATGAATAAATATAATGGAAAGGGAAAGAAGAAAATAGACAACTCCCTATTTGAGACTAAAATAGAAGACATTCTCAAGATAATTAAATACATGGAAGACACCATGAACTATATTATAAGTAGGTGGATAGATCATTTAGACATTTATCTAGCCTTTTTGGATTTTATTGAGTTTCAAGTGAAACAAGTGTGCACCATCAGCACCTTACATCCAGGTCTGTGGAAGGGAGGCAATGAAAAACTCTAGCTCTAACCACCATTGATAAGACAAACCCTTCTCAAATCACTACACTCAATCTATTTAATGATTTAGAGGGATTGAAGAATAGTTTTAACAAGTTCACTAAGTGATTCAACTCGTTCTAACTCCCTATTTTGGCTAATCTATTGATGCTCGAGTGTTGCTTTGGTTCTGTGGAGTTGTTGAATTGTTGCCTTGGTATCCTTCACTGGTAAGTTACTACCTACTAATATTATCTTTTTTTTTCTTCTAGTTTTTGGACTTTCTTGAAATAAAGGAGTTATTCTCTTTTTTATTTATGTACTAGATTGTACTTTTGCTTTATCTAGCTTTTGAGCTTTCTCGTATCTTGAAGCTTCCTTTTTTTTATGGGTCTTGAGCCTCTTATTCTAGGTATGGTCCCTTCAAAACCATTTACCAATAATAATAATAATAATAATGATGATGATGATGATGATGATGATGATGATGATGATGATGATGATGATGATGATGATGATGATGATGATGATGATGAGAGTTAGACTTGAAAAACAAGAAAAAAAATACAAATTTTTATTAAAAAAAACCTAACATAGCTTTGCTCATAGAGTTGGACGGTGACTTTTCATCCATAGAACTCATCATAGAGTTGGAGGGTGACCCTTGCTTGTATAAAACTCTTGAATTTAAATTTGGGGGATTATATTTGTGTAATAAGGCTGACCTATAAATAATAATGGTAATAAATGTGTTTGTTAATGACATATAAACTTAAAATCTTCCATAAGTTACATTGGTATAAGTCCATATTACTTGGAAAGGGTCAAGTGTGGCCTTTTCCAAAAGTCACAAGACATAAAGATAAAAGCATAGACGGAGATTGTGGATCCCCAAGGTAGATTTTAAAAGGTAATATAGAATTATAAAATACCATAAAGTGACAAACAAGATATATAATCTTGTGACTTAAGAAAGGTTATGTTAATAATCCCTCTATTCATCAATAATAGTCCTAATAAGCAAGGTTGTGAAAAAATGTATATTTTAGACAAGCTTCTGTCAAATTTAGGTGTCTACATTCCCCCCATGCTATTCTAGTGATGCATTGAATTTAAATTATTATACTAATGGAGAAACAAATACTTGAGTGTGAAAACACACTTTGTTCTTTTGATGCATAATTTGATTATGTAAGGTGACTTAATGCAAAACCTGTAGTAGTTCCACTAGAAATAGTTATTGTTCATATTTTGAAAATTGAAAACATGATACCCAAAAATTTGAAATTTAAAAAAGAGAACAAGGGAAGAATTAACTTGAAGGATTATGAAATTATATTTCCCTATAACCTTCAAGTGGAGATAAGGTTATTTCAACCTTGTTTGGTTCCTAGCTAGGGATAAAAACAATTTTGAAAGTGGTAGTAGGATGAGGGGTAAGCCATTGGGAGTCATTATACCATAACCATACCAGCTCATAGAGGTAGCATATATGGTGAAATTGAGATTTATCAAGTCTTAATGAGTGAATTTTTTGAATTAAATAGGAATATTCTTTCAATTATGAAGAGCACTTAGGTAAATCCCTAATTATTGAGTGTCACTAGATTCAAATGGGAAATTAAAAAAAAAGGTAGAACCACGTACTAGATTTGAAAAAGTGAAACCATAGTCATTAAGTGTCACTATAATCTAACATGTCCCACTTATCACTTTATGAATCACACCATGATATATGGATCTAGATTCAATTTTTGAACTTGTTACTTTTGTACTTTTAAAGAAGAGAAATTTTTGAAATTTGTAATTGATATATGATGTCATTGGACTTGTGATTATTTGAAAACTATAACTTGAAATTTTAAATAGTATTATTTTGAAAATTTTGACATAGAAAAAGGTGCGTACATGAACCATTATCATAGACCCTACATTTTGTGTTTTTATTGATGGATTTGATTTTTTTTTTAATAAGTATATACAAAGATTTATGTGCCCCATAACATGTAATTTGTAATGTTTACCTTGAATCCATAATTGAAATGATTATTTATTTGAATTTGAGACTTGAATATTTTTTTAAGAGATATATTCTTTATTTTACATGTATTTCCTTTGAGTGTGTAATCATTTATGCTTCCCCCCCATTCAAGACAAGGTATTAGAGCATTGAATTGTTTGCATCAAAAGGAGAGTAAAAGAAAAGTATTATAACTTGTTTAAATTTTGAATAATAGTATGAATACATAGATTTCATAAGGACAAAGTGGGATTTTTTAAAAATTTATGATGATTTATGTAAGTGATATCATATATATGGTGATATCACCAAGATTCTAATGAATTTGATGAGGTGCAATTTGGATGAGTATTTCTCAAGATATTGTTGTTTCTATTAGTGCTTATAATGATTTGAATAAGTGAAGTATGAGTATGGTATTAACCTTAGGGAAGGTAAATTATATAAATAATATGGTAAAATTATTTTTACCCATTCATTTTCATTATAATTCAAAAGTGATATTTTGATAATTAATGGAAAAAAACCCAAAATGCCTTAAAGGAGACCATTTATGCCCACACACTTTGAGTGAGTACAAACTCTCATGGAGGTCAATGAGGACCCTCATATTTTGAGTATCAAGGCCTTAGTATTTATGATATTGAAATTATTTTGCATTATTTATTTATTTATTATGTATTTTATGGGCTTCTACAACACTATCCCATCATATGCATCCACGTCTAGGCCCATTGCAGTTATGTTCTAGGTCCCACAGTCTTATTTACAGTGTTATACAGGGTAGTATGATTTTTATACATTATTGTCCTAAGAAATGCAGTGACAGCTAACTAAAAAAAATTTAATATAATATTTTTCAATAATTAAATATTATTGGTGACATATTTTTTTTATTATAATGAGATCTGAAGGCTTAGGAGTTTCATCATAGAATATTATGTAGACCATCTATGGGCTCCTCTTGTCAACAGAGGAGGTTTTTATTATTAATGTTTTTGTATTAGGGTATGTAGGTCATTTAGACCTAATTTATTATGATATTCATATGATGACAACTTTGGTTGATCAATGGGATTCATATATTTACACATTCTAGTTGCCCACAGGAAAAATGACATTGAATTTAGAGCACATGTGACATATTTTATTATTGTTGATAACAGGTACTTGGATTATTGTAGAGACAAAAGTTAGTATTTTTGATGCCCATAGATACATAGCTAGGCATGATAGAGGGAGAATATTTGTTTTTGGAGGTACTACCATTTTTTATTTGATATTTTATTTTTAGGGGTTCTATGATTGCAAAAGTTTTTGTGTGGGTTACTAGTTACCTTCTTTGATGTCGATGGTAGAGGAATGCCTATTATGTATAAGAAGGTGGATATTATTCACAACATTGAGGAGAATTATACTAGGTAATTTTGGGGTAGGATGATGTTGGTTCATTTGTATAGGGATTTGTTTAGATTTACATGTGAAGGATATGGCAATGAACTTGGTTCTACAACATTATTTCATTATAGGGTATATAAGCTTATAATTATTATTTGACTAGTGGGGATGCCATTAGTTAGGTGGGCCCATTCATATATATACACATGGATATGACCTAGTACAAATCATGTGACATATATTAATATCATGGATTTTCATTGTATGTTGGATCAATTATCAATAGTTGATGTGACATAGTGGTAATATCATGATTTTGAGGGTTAGTGAGAGGATGTCATGGAATTATGGTGGATAAAAGTGAGTTATTGAATTCATGACCAATTTTACATAGTATGAGTAATTTAAGATGGATTTGGTGACTCATCAAGTCAATGTGATCCAAGGGTTACCCCTATCACTAATGATTTAACCATTATTAGTTAGTGCCCCTTTGTGAGAGGGGAAGTGATCTCATATTATGGCCAACAAGTTAAGCCCACTACCTATTTATGAGAAAGATGTAGTACTAGAGATCTTAAATATATATGATGCAGGATGTATGGATGAATATACATTATGTTGGGATCATCATAGGGGGAACACATATTTCTAGTAGTAGTAACAAATCTAGTAACAGTAATGCTAGAGGCTCCTAGGGTAGTGGGTAATATGTATATATGTTGTTTAATATCAATTTGTTAGTATGTTTGTTGATTTAATAAGATGTTAATATTTATCTGATTGATGTAGGAAGTGATGATTATTGGTCACTTATTATAGATTCATCACTACATATCTTGATAAGATGTGTCTGATACAGTTATTATGAAGGGGATTGTGGAGAGAATGGATGAGGTGGGGATACATGCCCCTTTATTTGATAGAGATGTTATTATGATAATGAAATATATGTGATCGATAATGAGGTTGGACAAGATGATGATTTCACTTAGAGTAGATTGAGATGCATTAGTGATTGATTGATATCATCTTCGAGTTGATCTAACCCAAAATCAAATGCCTCCACCTATATGGACATTGGATTTGGGTACGACTATTTTTTGGGGTTTGTTTGGATTTAAACTGAGCATGAAATCATCTAAGAGTGTTTGGCATCTTATGAGTCCCATGGTAGAAGGAGAATAAGGTTAAGGTCATGGGATGTAGGAAATGTGTTTGGATCTGATAGAGGATAAATAATGCAAATGTTGATACTAATTATGGATTAGTTTTTAGGGCCAGAGGCCATTATTGATTGACTTTATGTGTTTTATTATTTTATGTTTGGGAGTTTATATATTTTTTATGATTTTATTTTTTATTATGTATGATTTATGTTGATATGATAGATTTATAAATAGTTCATGTTATCTCTCTTGGAATTTTAGCTTTACATTCTAAGTAAATTTCCAACTTGATGGGAGAATGAATGTGGAATAATCAGTTACTATTTTATTGCTTGTACTTTTACTAACCAATTTTTTATGCCCAAGTATTTCCTTATGCTCAGTTTTTAACTACTTTGACTTAGGAATCCACACTTGAGTAGTAAGTTAGTTTCTAGTTTTGAATTTTGTAAATTTTTTACCTAAGAAAATTCTTGTGTTAATGATGTTTCATTGCTTATATTTTTAATGTGATAACTATCAATAAAATATTTTGAATATTTTGCATCTTGTATAGGAGTTTTTTTTATAAATTCATTGTTTAACATTTGGATATTTAGAATTATTTATCATATTATCAATTTTTTGAAATGAGATAATCCTTTTAGTTGCAAGTTCCTTTAAATTTTATCATAATTCATAACAATCATTATCATGATGTCCATTAATGTCATGATAAGCACAAAATGGTTAGTCCTTAATTTTTTCTAATAGATAAGGAGCATGATAGTAATTAGGGTGTAATTTGATTAATTTTTTATCTAGTAATGTATTTAAAATATCATATGGTAAATCATTGAAATCAAATTGAAGTGGTTGTGCCTTTTTTGATGTAAAGGAATAAATATTATTAGTAGCTTTAGGAATGACTTCCTTTCATTTATACAAAACTTTGACTTGTTTAAAGTGGATTGAACTTTAAGAAATAAATTATTGACATTAATGTGTGTTTTTTTATTAGCAGGTTCTTTATTGTGTAAATTTTTAAAAGCATTTTTATAATTTAATCCTTATACTTAATTAAAAATGTGTATCAACATTATTTAAGTGGAATTTATTATGTGGATTTGCTTTATGTAACTCAATATCCCTATTCATATTTTGTTATACTTGGACAAGACCCAGTTATTTTTATAATGTTAATTCCTCATAACAAAGGGTTCTCTCTTTAGAGTATTGGATATTTAAGAAGTGCCCATTGATATAGTGGTCTTTGGGGAAACTCGACACCATGTGCCCACTTACCCATTTTTTACACAACCACTATGAAGATGAAAAACTAGGTTTTTTCTATTTAAAAAGGAGCAACAGTCCATGATCCAAATCTGAGCACACTAAAGTGAAGGTCACACAAAACCCAAAATTATTCAGGTAAGCACATCTAATTTAAATATATATTCCATACTAGAAACATACATTCAATTCAAATGGAAGTATTGACACAACCATCCCAGGTTGATGTAAGTGTCTGAGGCTACAAAGATACAATTTATATAATTAGGTGGTTGATCCAAAATTTAGATATAGTCTAATTTATTCATGTTCTATATATAAATTTGTATTAGCATCAAAACTAGATAAGTATCTTGTTTTCATTATCATTCCAATATCTAACATAGATGTGCTTTCTATTTTTAGCATATATCAACATAATAAATTTAGTATATGTTTATCTAAGTTTTATAATTAATTAACATACTTTAGAGATAGTCTACCATAATTATGCCCTAGGATATCTCTAGAAATTTAATTCTATATTCCCTAAATTATATTTTAAGATTAAACATTTTGTGAACCTTACCTCTAGTCCCCAAAACCCTAGATATTGATCAAGGTTTCCTAATTTTTTATTTCTAATTTATGATTTCTAATTTAATAAGATTTCATAGGTTACAACTTAGATTTCAGTATCAACATGTTAAATATGAATGTATATATTATCTACTTCATTTTAAAATACATCATGTTAGTTGTTACTTGTTACGTTTTGTGTATGATGAAATAAATAAAAAGAGTAACCAACTTGATCAATATAATGAGAGGGTTTCAAAACAAAATTATAATTTAATCTATATTTACAAATCTTATTGAAATAGTATTGAGCCTCTTCCTTCTAACCCTAATGAGGGTGATATTTAACATCCCCCTAACCAAGTCCATGCTATCACTCATTAAAGGGGTAAGGTATATAGTTTATGTTTACATATTCAATCTAAGGTACCTAGGTTTTATGATTGTGAAGCCTTAAAAAATCAAATCATCCTTATGAGAAAGTCAATAAAAGAGCAGAAAAATAATTTTAGTTCAAATATCATATTATTGTAAAATAAAATTTCCTTCCTATATAATCCAACACATGGTAGTGTTAATCATGTGTTAGCATCATCATCTACCAATGTTATGCTAAACAAGGTTTCCTATCCAAATATAAAGCTACAACAGAACACATCTAAAACAAGTGATTCAAGTATTATACCAAAGGTTACTAAGATACTAAGTGAAATCCTAAGATAAATGATTCAAGGCAAAGTGATCAAATTACCTCCTCCACATCTGATCAAGACATCCAAATACTATCGTGCATATCATAGAATGCATGGTCATCATACATATTCTTGTTTTATATTAAATAATAAAATAAAAATTGTTATAAAGGTAGTGGTGATCATATCATTGATACATTAACTAAGAAAACCACTCAAATTATGAGTATCTCTCCTAAACCACATGTACCAAAACAATAAATGTGGGTACCAAAAAAAATTTAGAGAAAAAATAGTTTCAAATATCAAACATAGAGTAAGAAAAGGTTCAAAAAGAAAAATTAGATCAATAAAAAGATATAAATTTATCTCTCAATAATGATACTCAATTTTCCAAATAGTATGGTTTTGGAAAGAAATATATAAAAAAGTTTGGTTATCATGGTCAAGGATTGGGAAAGCATTCCCAAGGCATCATTCATCATATTTCCACATATGATCATAATGACCATCAAGGCTTGGGATATATTGAAAATACTAATGCAAATCATTCAAATATATTTTTTTCCAATGCAAAAGAATAAGAACCTATAAATGAGAACAAGTCAAAGAATAAAACATAGATAGAAAATATAACATCACAAAAAGAGCAATAGGCACATAAAATATTTAAACTAGGATTTTTAACATAAGAAAAAAATAAAGATACAATTGAAAAATATAAGGTTATAAATGTGGTTACAAATGAGGAAACTATAATCCATATTCATATAGATGGTAAATAATCTTTAGATGAATAGTTAAAAAATATATGTTCTAATTTACTTGGTAACTTACCATGTAATCTATTCATACATATAGGGCCTAGTACCTATTTATTGAATCCATCACCAAAAAAAGAGAAACCAAATATACTAAGTAGAAACTTACCAAAAGAGCATGATACACACATATGACACATTGAGTTTAGAAAGTGTTATTCATTTACCACTGATCAAATATTTTCATCTTCCTCTTGAGAAGACTTGGTAGTTTATACAATATCCACATGTTCCAAAAATACCAAAAAATTTTTAAAAAATCACAAAATCCAAAAATAGCATTCACAAGTTCTATTAGCTCATTGGCATATATGTTGTTGATTTCATGTTAGTAGATAAAGTATTATTTCTTTCTATATACACCTATTTCATGCATCTTTTGAGTGTGATTCAATCTTACATATATACATGATCTATTCACTTTTGGATGTTGGGCCTTCCCTATACTCATATCATGTGGACATTGGGGGCATCCAATTATTTGACCATAATACATCTAGATTATATTATTCTATGATCACTTTATATTATCATGTTTGAGCTTATACATTTACACATGCCTTTATCCTTGCTTATATTTTTTTCAATGTACTTGATATGTTACGTACTTAATGTTATTTTACAAACACATATGATCCATGGGATAGTATGTTATGTTTTTATTGGTTCCTTTTAGTGTATGTTTTCCTTTTTGTACTTTCTTGAGTGAGTTCCTTGTTCACTATTGTCATGCATTGTATTAATTATTTGAGAATTTGAATATGATCCATTTATTATATCCTACATGCCTATATTTTCCTATTGTGACAATTATATATGTCATGGTCTATTGTATGTTGACATTTGAATATGTCATTCCTTGCTTTTCAGCATTTGACTAAGTCATGTCCCTTCAATTATGAGATATTTGAACATGCCCCTTGTTTGAGGTCTCTTTGGACCATTGTATTTTGATTTTATTTTGAGTGCTCTTGTGTATGTGCTTGATTTTTTGTTGATCTCATATTGTTACTATCTAGACATTGCCATGATCGATATCATGTATCCTAGGACTTGACATGATCACATTTTACATGCTTCAATGATATATCTACCTATACATGTTTATCCTATATGTTACTTGATATATTAATAGTTTACATGGTTATATTATCCTTTTAAGGTAAGGTAACTACCATTTGATACATACCCTCACCTCAAAAGGAGGTCATATTAGTGGGGGCATGTCATAGAGGCATGGCTTCCACATTATTCATAGATTCTAATATATAGTGGGGGCATGTTTCAGAAACATGGTATCTAAACTCATAACAATCTCAATATTATATATATAGTGGGGGCATGTTTTAGAAACATGTTCTCCACACTTACATAATTTTCAAATTGGTCAAATTGCATAGTTATATGATTTAGATAAACATTTTGGCATAATTCTATACATTGATTTCATTTTTATACATAATTTCAACATGAGACATATCTAAGATGCATATGTTATGCAAAAAGAACTTAAAATTTGTAAAATCAGATCAAATTTCAAATTCTTTTATGGACTATCATCACCCACTAGATTATACTTTTATAGATTGTATTAAGCCAATCTTCTATAGTAATTGGTGCACTTTTGGTATGGTTGAGGTGATTAAATCATTCAATCTTTAGAATTTTATAGGTTGGACTTGATTAAATCATCCAACCTCACTAGATAGATAGTGTGAGTTGTCTTGGTTCACTCACACTCATCAATTTTTTAGTATGATTGGTTTGCATAGTTGAGCTAATCTCAACTATTGTGAAACAACTCACCTTTTCTCTAAATTTGGGGGCATGTGTCCTCCAATCTCTCTAGATATATGCATTTCCCATATTTCATATTTCTCTTAATCATAGCTCTAATGATTCATAATGATTTTATATTTGTCTTAATCATAGCTCAAATTTCCAAAAGGCAAGGTGGTTGCATCGATACACAAGTTTAATCCTAAACCTTACTCTCTTTTAATTTCAATCATTTCAATGCTTTTAATTTTATATTATATTCACTAATTATATATTGTAAAATACTCTTAGATTTAGGTCAATCAGCAACAAAGCACTCAAGTTGGGCTAAATCAAAGGCAAGGTGTGTTATACACACCCAAATATGCATTTTTTATTTTAAACTATAAATTTCATTATTAGATTGGGGGGGGGGATATAGACATTATTTCTAAATTATATAGCACCTTGGTCTTTTACACTTGGAAAATACATATCATAGATGTACCTTTAGCTTCTAAACCTTTCCTACTTCTAAAAGGATTGTATACATTATCTCTCTATACATATTGCTTATCTCTTAGTATGACCAATGTTATTTTGATGACACTAACCTTTTATCATGCATAGAATGGTATAAACCTAATTATCATATATCTCTACAAGTTCTAGACTTGTGCCTATTTTCCAACTACCCAAACATTTTCTTCCAAGTTAGACACCTACATCAATATAAGTGTCTTACCCCAACATAAGTATCTAGTACCATGAAATCATCTAGTTTAATAATCAAATGTATTCATATGGTCAAACTAAAAGTATTTGTATAAATACATGATCAATCCTCATTTATTTCTCACCAAATACAAACCTAGAAACTTCTTGCCTACTCATAAGATAACTTACCAAAGGTATTCAAATAAGCACTCAAGTGAGTAAATATTCCATATTTTTTCATATTTCCACATCAATCATAGGGACAACACATCTATATGTTTTAAATACTAAAGGATCATTCTATAAGCCATATTTTCCAAGTTACAATCTAGGTCACTCTATGTATTTGTTTATCACATATCACATCATTATGCACACACAAACTAACATGTAGGGGAGAAATACATAAATTAGAGGCCCTATTAAGAGTATTAGATGTGTAGGTATCATTAATTAATAAAAGGGTCTTTCAAGTAGCTCAACACCATGTGCCCACTAACCCATTTTCCACAACCACTACTAAGATAAAGAACTTGGGTTTTGTTATTTGATAAGGAGAAACAACCCATGATCTAGATATGATCACACAAGAACAAAGGCAACACAAAACCCAAAAGCATTCAGGTGGTCACATCTAGTTTCATTAGGTATTTCATAATATATACATGTGTCCAAGTTAGATAAAAGCATCGATATAACCATCTGAGTTCGATGCAAGTGTCTGAAGCTATAAAGGTATAATTTTCAAAATCATGTGACTGGTCTAGAATTAAGATCTAATCTACTTTATTCCCATTTTAGATCCAAATCTATATTATCATAAAAATGAGCTAAGTATCTTGTTTTCATTATCATTTTAATATCTAACATAGATGTGTTTTCCATTTTTAGTATATCTCAGCACATGAAATTTAGTATATGTTTATCTAAGTTTTGCAATTAATTAGCCTACTTTAGAGATACTCTACCATCTTTGTGCCCTAATATATCTCTACCCCTTTAGCCCTGTATTCCATAATCTATATTTTTGGGTTAAACAAACCCATTAATGTCAAAAGATTTGCAAATTTGACCATTTGTAAGGTTTAGATCTAGTGATAGATCTAGGACACTAGTTTGATGCTAATGTCTTAATTTAGATGGTAGTATCTAGGAGGATAGAAATTTGTTGAAGATCTATAACTACTGGATTAGGATATAAATCAGGTTTTATGCAAACTATGGGTTGCAAGTGATCTAGGTAATCATAATATCAGGATCAGACTATGACATAAGCATTTATGCATAGTGATATGAAAAAAATGAGCCTTTTAGTAGTGGGAAGGTCATGAACTAAAGGTTTAAACCATGAGTGATATTTATCAAGTATAGAAGACTAGTTTATCATATATAATCAAATTTTAGTATCTACATTTGTCCCTCTTTTTAATCTAGTAATACAAAAGGATGAAATTACTAGTTTAAATGAAAGAAATGTATACCTTGGTAGTACGACACACCTTGTATTTGTTTGAGCCATGTTTAAATTTGTTTTTTTATTACCTAAAACCAAGAACATGATATTGTGTAATTAGTGCATATTATCTGAAAGTGAATAATTAAAAAAAAAGAGAATGACAAAGGATTACACATGTGAGTCAATGTAACCATGTTAACCCTTGGTAGTTTTCTTTAGTAACGATGTTTCTTTATTGAAGCATTAGAGAGAGATGTTCACAAATGAACCTTGGATATGTGAAGAGGTGATTTTGTATGGTGATAATGCCCATAATCTAGTATAAGGGTAAGTTTTACCAAGGCCATCAAGATCATTGAATCTCAATCACATAATTCAAGTGTATACATAATCTAGTAAATATAGCTAATCTCGCCCAGGTCAAATGGTGTAACCATCTCAACCTACAAATGGAAGTAGTACCAAGGTTATCGAGGGTGTTGAGTTTCAACCATGTTACTCAAGGGAGATGATTATTGAAGACAAATGAAGGCATAATTAGTGCATCTTGGTAAGGTCAATGCATAGATGTGTGTATAATTTGAATATGTATATTTGATTTTGGTGAATTTTCATAATACATGCACCTCTGTGTGTCTTAGGCTAAATTATTTGTCAACATGTAAACTCTAAATTTTAAATTATGTATAATATTTATCACAAATCTAGAAAAAAAATGTCTCAAATCTATAAAATCAATGCTAAATGCATAAAATTATCAACTAAGTATATATCTAAATCATGTAAACTATATCAAATTTTACCAATCATTTGTATGTGAAATCATGTCCCTATAACATGCCCCCATTGATATCCCCCCTTTTGAGGTAAGTGGGATGCAACTTGGTAGTCACCTTATCTCAAAAGGATAAGATAACCATACCATATTAGTATCAATCATGTAGTAAATAAGTGTATAATGGTCTCATGTCTAAGTCGATACATTAATGATGCTCATAGTATCTAAACACAACAAGCCTTACTATGTATGATATGGATCATGGAAACATATAGAAGTAACAAGCATAAGCTCAACAAACAAGCAAGCACACACACATAAGAGCACTTAATCACACAAAAAGGGTATAAGGAAATATTTAACCCTTTTATCTCTAGATCATGGTTATCTAGATTTTAAATGGGTATATAGAAATGAAATGGCACAAGGTGATAATTAGATCTATAGTAAGCCAATTAAATGCTAAAGTTAGATATAAGTATACACTTAATTTATTATGCTAAGATAGTCTAAATATGGAAATTAAAACTATGATAGATATATAGATTACAAAGAAGTGAAGTACTTAGCTTATTTGGATGTTAATATAGTTATAGAACTAGAACAAATAGAAAGTAGGTGAGAGGATATTATAAAATAATCATCAAATTTTAGTTATGGTACCTATAGGTCTCTAGATAGTAATGTCAACCTAAGACAATTATGTCAATGCTACTATCTAGGTTAGAAATTAGTGTCATGTATGGAATATCAATTGAAATAAGATGTAACCACCTACATGCTTCTAGGTTTTTCTTTAGCTTCACTCTAGTGCATTTAGATCTAGGTCATAGAAAGTCACTTTTTGTGAAATGGCAAAACCCTAAGTTTCCATCTCAGTAGTGACCTTGGGGGGAAATAGGTTAGTGGTCACATGGTATAAAGCTACCCCTCAGACCCACCATTAATGGGCATTACCTATATATCCAATACTCCAAAGAGGATCTCAGACTCATGTAGTTTTCTCTTATGTTTTGGATTGTTTGTGAATCATGAAATATGTGAAAAGAAAGTACAACATTGACCTAGATTATAACTTGGAAAATCAAGTTCTTGGGCTGATATTTTAGTACTTCAAACCTATAGATTTGTATTCCCTATGACCAGTAATGAATTAGGAATAAATAGGGAAGTCATATTCAATTGAATGCTTGATAGATTGCTTTTGATAAGATGCCTTGGTCTCTTTGGTCTTTTCTAGGTGTGGAATGAATGAGGGTTGATCTTGTATTTATATCAATCTCTTTGGAGTAATAAGTCACATTAAATTATTTAGGGTGACCATTAAGATACATTTCACTTGTAAATTAGATCACTTTAGAGCACTAGACACTTGTGTCTAGATAGGATAATAATGTTGATGCTACTATTTATCCTAGATATTAGTGTCTATGGAGAAGGAAAGTAGTTATAGGTTCCAAACATGGAGATATGGAAGATAAGTACATTTTAATCATTCTAGGCAAGATATAATACCTAAGTCATCAACATAAGACTGGTCATACTAAAAGATATAGGCCAAGGGGCACAAAAATGGAGCAGATGTGAGACTTGTAGAAGTGGGAAAGGTAAAGAACTGAGAGGAATAGTCAAGGTATGAGTTTTCCAAGTGTACAATAGTGAAGTATTATATAATCATAAAATATCATCTACATTTACCCCCCCTTTAATCTAGTAACAAAATTATTATTTTAAAGGAAAGGAATGCATACTTGGATGTGTATACACAAATTATCTTTACTTATGCCCAACTTGAGTGATTTTTTGGTGACTGACCTACAACCAATAACATGTTACAATGTAAAATTGGTGCATATGATCTGGCTTGAAAGTACTTGAAATAGACTAAAATTGAAAGAGCAAGGTTTAGGAGTACACATGTGTGTCGATGTAACCACCTTGCCTGTTAGTAAGTTTTTATGAAAAATGTATTATCATAAGTTTTTGAATATGATATTATGACAATTATAGATAAATCTTTAAAGTACATATATCTAAGGAGATATAGAGAGATATTTGAAGGCACATGCCCCTAACTTTGGAGAAAAAGTGAGTTGTAACCTAGAAGTTAAGATTAGCTCAACTATGAAACCCAATTATACTTATAACCCAATGATATTAGATTATCAATTCCAACCTAAAAAAATTTCAATATTGACTGATTTGATCACCTCAACCATACCAAAAAGTGAGACAACTACTACCGTAGATTGGCTCAATAAAGTTCATAAATGTCTATGGGGTATCTGTATGAAAAATTTCATGACATGGTAATATTCCATAAAAGAGTTTTAGAATCTAAAATTATTTTATATTTTATAATATTAGGCACATGTTTTAGAACATATGCATCTTAGATATGTCACATGTTGAAACTATGAATAACAATAGTAACAATGTATAAAAAAATTCCACAACTATGAACCTGAATCATATAATTATGTGTTTTGGCCAATTAAAATAACTATATAAGTGTAGGACATGCTTCAAAAGTATGCCCCCACTATATATCGAGTTTTTATAAAAATATATTTAAGTACCAATGTGGAGGACATATTTCCAAAACATGTGCCCACTGTAAATTAGAGATGTTGAATATTGAATAAGTGTGGAGAACATGCATCAAAATCATGGCCCCACTAAATCTAAGAACTGATATAAGTAACATATACTGAATTCATGTGGATAGCATGCTTCTAAAGCATTCACCCATTTTAATCTAAGAAATTATGCCAAGTGTGGATAACATGCCTCTATGGCATGCCCCCACTAATATTCCCCCTTTAAGGTGAGGGAAAGATAGGAACTATTAGTTACCTCACCTCAAAAGGATAAGATAATTATATAATATGTGAATGTAATCATGTGGCATATATAAGGAATGTGTGTAAGTAGATATAGTATTGAAGCACATAAAACCAATGTGATCATAGGGAGGCCTAAGATACAAGATAAGGATCATAAAAACATTTATATCATAATAGTACAAGCTCAACAAGAAAATAAATAACACACACAAGAAATTCAAAATCAATGGTCCAAGGAGATTTAAAATAAGGGGCATGTTTAAATGCCACACAATCAAAGGGACTTGACTTAGTCAAATGTCCATAAAAGCAATGATGACATATTCAAATGTCTATACTAAAAATAATGACATATGAAAATGTTATTATAAGAATAAAAATTTAAGAGGGCCATAAGTAAAGGATCATATTCAAATTTTTTAATAATTAATATAATAGCAATACAAAAAACTCAAGGAAGTGAATAAAGTAAAGCATAAGTAACTAACGTAAACATGTCATAGTATTCGATGAATCCATTGTGTTAGGAAAAGTATGTCAAGTGTATAGCATATCAAGTACCCTATGTAATATATAATCATGGATAAAGGCATGTTTAAGTACATATGTAAGCTTAAACATGATAAATTAGAGTGATCATAAAACTATATAACCTATGTGTATAAAGATCAAATAAGCAGATGCCCCCAACGTCCATATGACATGAGTAGAGGGAAGTCCCAACATATGAAATAAAAATATATCATGTATCTGTGTATGCATGTATCACACTCAAGTATAAGTTTGACACATATTTGTATGTAAGATTAGTTGAGTATGTCATCCATCAATATGAAACTAACACATAGATGCCAAGGATCTAATAGAACATGTAAGTGCCAAAAGTTTGTTTTGGATTTTTTAATGTTTTTTATTTTTTTGGTATTTTTGGAATTTTTGGAGAGGAAAGATCATCCTATGATTCCATCCAATGGATGGTCATATATGTCTCCCCATATTAAAGCTTACAACCTTAATTTAGATCTTTTACATTATTTGCATCATGATTGGATAGGTTGAAAAGGTAAATAACATGTTCATCCTCACATTTTGCATGTGTAGTAGAATAAGTAATGTTATCATTTGAAATATTTATTAATTTGACTTCACAAGGAAATGAAATGCCTTGCTAATTGGGATTTATTTTTTCTTCCGTTTCATATAGCCAAAGAGTTCTTAATGTAATTTCATATGGAGATGTGCTAGGCATAACCGGAGCACAATTGATTACCTTTGTATGAGCAACTAAACATGGAATTTAACCAGAAGTAACAAGTAACTAGAATTTAGAAATAACACAGAATATGAGAGACAATACCCAATTGTATTAATATTCTTCTAGAAGGAAATACAACAAAGAAGATGCCACACTCTTCTTCACACTCCTATAGGGCTTCCACACCTCTAGGGTGTAAACAGTAAATCTCTTCAAGAGTTCTCTCTCTCAATCACGGTCACAACAAACAACTCAAACACAGAGTTATTATTCACCTCCACCAATCAGTATCACTATTGCCAGTACTCAAAGTACTCCAAGTAGATCTCCCATGAACTTGCAACAACCTACAAATCAAACCGATCTTACTTACACATGTAGATCTCTCTACACCCTGAAGAACCCTTGTCCTTGCCTCACCAAGTCCTTATGATTCTCCAAACCAATACCCTAGTGGATCTTCTACCAGATCTTACTATCCCATAGATCTACCTGATCATACACACTCAGCACCCCTGTGGAACTAAGAAGAGCTACCCTTGCTCTCTTCACACTGAAGGAGCTAACCAAGCTCTCTCAAACTAGCACACTTTACAATACAACCCATGAGTCTATTATATAGATCTCATGCAAACAATAATTAGACGTCTAATTACAATAATTAGAACCGCAGCCCAAGACTAAAATTAGTCTTTAACATGCAAACAACTGGTTCATTAACAAACTCTTCATGAAATTGATAGTTTTAGAACCACACAGGTGACCGATGTTGCTCACTATTAGTCTAGAGGTGACTGACGTCGGCTGATAATGACCGATGTCAGTAGATCTACACATTAGATATGAACAACATCAATTGGCTTGACCAACGTCAGTTGCACTACAACTCAGCTACCTCCTCCTCCATGTTTGCATCAGTGAAGCTTTTAGCTCCACAACCTAACAATGTCCCACTTAGAGATAAATAGTTGCACCTGTACCTGTACCTATACATCATCTAATTTGTTTCCTGGCTTGTATCCCTCTTCAAGCTCAATCTTGAAGACCAACCACCATACATCTTGTGGTGCTCCACCTATCATCCAAGTAACCTACCATATCCACATCTACAAACCCATGTAGAAAAGAACTTGACCCTGCATAGCATGAAACCCTACTACTGGTCCCTCTCAAATACTTGAGAACCCACTAAACTGCTCTCTAGTGCTTCTTTCTCGAATTGGCTATGAACTTGCTGACAACACCCACTACTGGGGCAATAATAGGTTTAGTACACATGTACTTAACCTCATCATGTGAATTGGGACCCTATTCTATGAACTATCCATCCATAGGTGTGCAAACTAGTTCTGCATCCCACATAACGAACCTTGCCACTACCTTATCCACATAATCATCTAGAGACAAAATCAACCTATGACCTTCCATGTCTCTAGAAAAACTCATGCCAAAGAATTTTTCTACTCCCAAATTCTTCATGACATACCACTAAACTAACTTTACCTTTAGCTCAGCAAAACCCTGCATGTGTGACCCTGCAACAAGCATACACATAACATACAGTAACAGGATAATGTTGTAATCATCATCCAACCTAGTAAAGAAAACACAATGGTTATAATGACAATGACTAAAGCCATGCTTTGTCATACACCTATCAAACATGTACCACTGTCTTGTAGCTTCCTCAAGACCATATACCCTGGCATTCCATCACACATGTCCATTCCCTCTCTTCTTTAACCAAAGAAACCATTCATCTCTCAGTGCTTTTATCCTAGCTGACAACTCTACCAAATCTCCTATTTGGTTCTCTTCTAAAGAATTCATGCCATGCTCCCACTGTTTCCTAGATCCTACCTGCTCTGTAGTGAGCAACAAGTATAAAGAAGGGGATTAATGAATTTGATGCTTACACTTTCAATCCTCCACATGGGTGTTTGAGACTCCTTGATAGCTTGTTTTTCACCCAAAATCCATTCCAGTGACTGATGTCAGTCACTACTCAGTCTACATCTGACTGATGTCAATTCCATACGACTGACTTGACTGCCAACATTGATTCCCTGACTGATGCTGGTATCCACCTGACTAACATTAGTGTCCACCCACCAGACATTACCAACTTTGCCTATCTACACATGATCCACATCGGTACCTATTTGATCGACATCAGTTCCACTTGACTAACACCAGTAACTGTGTTTTCCTATGAGTGATGAATTTTTACCTGTGAGCTCTCTTTGGATCAAAACCCTATCCAAATTGCCCTACTCAGAGTTATTCAGTCCCATCCGCTGATCTCTGTCCATCATCTCCTCCATAAACACCAACGCTTTCTAGTTCTTAAGTTTTTCAAACACTTTTGACTTCCTCTTAAGAACATGCATCTCCTTCTTACTCATGTGACCAAGCCTACAAAGCCATGTCTTCACAACAAAAGAAGAATCAATAATACAAGTAGGTAGATAAAGAGTACTTGCTTTCTTACCACCAACTAATTCAAGTGCATCCAATGTGAGAGTTACTGTGCATCTCTCATCACCCAACTTTCCTAAGTAAATTAGCCTCATCTTCAGAATTGGGACCTGCATGACATCTTTCAACACCCATGTGTTGGTTGTCTGCAATTTCAGCCGCACTTCCACTTTGCAAATACTTTGACAAGGCTCACCAACCCCTAAATAAATCTTTCCAAAGTCTCCATGGACCTTAACATGGAAAAATACTCTATTTGGGGCTACATGAAAAGAGGCAACAAAATCTATAAACCAAGATTCTACTTTATCCAAGGAACATATAAGAGCAACCAGTGTAACAATCCATGCAACAATACCTGCTTCTTTATTTCCTTCATGTTGATCTTCTACCAACCAACAATCTTTCTTTACCTACTCTTTCTTTCCATAACACCATAATTAACCATTCTTGCTTTTGAATTCCTCCATTCTTAGTGTAATTTCTTCTACCATTGATATACTCCCACTCAATTAGAAACCCTTGAGAGTGACCTATAATCAAACACAAACCTGCTCCCTGTAACCTCGCTTTGATACCACTTTGTTAGGATCTAGGAGCACAATTGATTACCTTTGTATGAGCAACTAAACATGGAATTTAACCAAAAGTAACAAGTAACTAGAATTTAGAAATAACACATAATATGAGAGACAATACCCAATTGTATTAATACTCTTCCAGAAGGAAATACAACAAATAATATGCCACACTCTTCTTCACACTCCTCTATGGCTCCCACACCTCTAGGGCATAAACAGTAAATCTCTTCAAGAGTTCTCTCTCTCAATCATGGTCACAACAAACAACTCAAACACAGAGTTGTTATTCACCTCCACTAGTTAGTATCACTATTGCCAGTACACAAGTACTCAAAGTACTCCAAGTAGATCTCCCATGAACTTGCAACAACTTGCAAATTAAACCGATCTTACTTACACATGTAGATCTCTCTACACCTTGAAGAACCCTTGTCCTTGCCTCACCAAGTCCTTATGATTCTCCAAACCAGTACCCCAATGGATCTTCTACCAGATCTTCCTATCCCATAGATCTACCTGATCATACACACTCGACACCCCTCTGGAACTAGGAGGAGCTACCCTTGCTCTCTTCACACTGAAGGAGCTAACCAAGATCTCTCAAACTAGCACACTTTACAATACAGCCCATGAGTCTATTATATAGATCTCATGCAAACAATAATTAGACATCTAATTACAATAATTAGAATCACAACTCAAGACTAAAATTAGTCTTTAACATGCAAACAACTGGTTTGTTAATAAAATGTTCATGAAACTGATAGTTTTGGAATCACACTAGTGATCGACGTCAGTCGCTGTTAGTCTGGAGGTGACCGGCGTCAGTTGATAATGATTGATGTCAGTAGATCTGCACACTGGATATGATCGACGTCAGTTGGCCTGACCGACGTCAATTACACTGCAACTCAGCTACCTCATCCTCCATGTTTGCATCAGTGAAGCTTTTAGCTCCACAACCTAACATAACCCAAACCTGTATTTGAATTACTTTAGGACAACAAGTAATTGGTATTAGAATGTTTCCTAAAGAGTCTTTCCAACCTCCTTTATTTTATAAGTTTGTTAGATTGAAGCCAATTTTTTGTAAGCATATTACATTTCAAGTAGTTTTTGCTTGTGTAAGATAAATATGGTTATGTTAAAAATAAGCACCACCCATATATAGGGTAAATGTTAAATCTTGTTGGCATGGATGTTTTTGGTGTTGTTCACTTTGAGATTTTTGTATAGGATGTGGACCTTGGATTGGCCCCATGTTGAGTAACATTCATGAACTAGTCATATAAAAATTATGGATACCACATTTTTGTTCATAATGCTCCTTAGGTAAGTTATCTCCATCCTTTGTGTGATGGGTAAATATTTTATATTTGGAGGGAAATATGTTAATTTCCTTTAAATGAGTAATTATTAAGGAATCATATATATTCACATCATTATATAAATGGGTAAATGATCCATATTATTTATACAATGTCCTTTCCTTTAATGGTGTAAATAAGGCCTCTACTAAAGATAAATTAAAATTCCAAATATGAGAGTCTAAATACGAGCTCATAAGATGTACATTTGAATTTAATAGTATAATCTTGAAGGGACTCACCATCACATTGTTTAAAATTGTGACAATTTTCTAATGTAAGTTTTGGCACCCTGTGGATACTGAAACCCATGAAGAATGCATCTTATAACTACAATAAAATATATAAGTATCCCTTTGGTAAACTATAAAACCAAATTTGAGCCTCATTTCAAATACTCATATGGAAAACTTTTAGAAATAGTTTGTCATCATGTGCCCATTGACAAAATGAATGTACATAGATAATCATGTCATCTAATGGGTCTTTGGGTTTCAAAAATAGAGGTAAATCTGGTAATTCTAAATCTTGTGGATAAGGATATTTAATGCAAGAAGTTGATTATTGAATGAGGTGATATGTGCATTATCATTATGGAAAGCCATTTGCATTTGGATTATAGAAAATTGCTTTTGAATGTCCCCAATAATGTTCATCATAGACATTACCTATTCTATGAGGATAGAAGTGTTTTTCATAGGTGTTATCATTTGTTGAAACCCACCACCTCCTTTGAATCTAGGCATATAAGTATCATCATCTTTATGTATAACAAGTGCAATTTCATGATCACTAAATTTATGACATTTTGGTAATGGTATAAGATCTTCAAACTTTGTTACATTTGGATAGCTTTTACCATTTGAATTAAAAAAATTATTTTCCTTTGGTAAAGGTATAATAATTTTAACTTTGGAAAAGTTTGGTAAAGACACCTTTTTTGATATAGAATTTGTTTTAAATGAAGGTAGGAAAAAAAGAACCCTTGAATAGAGGGATGTTGTTTGGAAATGTAGGAATTTTGGTGGGTTTAATCAATTTTATTGAATACATGTCCCCCTTATGAATTTTTTGCACATCAACCATAATATGCGTATGTAGTTATCAAAAATTTTGATGATCAAATGAAATAACCTCTTAGTCATATGCAACCACTATTTTTTTTAAATGTATATGTTTAGTTGGATTTAATGGTTAGTGACTCAAGGATGTGTTTTAAAACCCTAACTCTTGCGTATTTGTATTTCTATGTTTAAGAGATATAGGGTGAGTCATACCTTGCTCATGTTTTCCCAATCCCTGGTCATGGTATCCATAATTTTATAAGTATCAAATGCCAAAGTCATATAATAGTGGTATAAGAAGTGTGGATAAAGGATTTTAATCTTCTTTAATATGAATGAACTTATCTCTTGAATTTGTGGGAGCATGGACTTGATTAGAGGGATAACAATTACCATCATTTAAGGATTTTATATTACATGCTTTAGCACTTGGAAGAATGAAAGAGTAGTCAATTTTAATTCCTTCCTTGAGGGAGAATTGGATAGTTTCATAATCATAGTCATCAAAGCATTTAATGTCATCCATGATAAAATATATGAATTAAATAAAGATTAGGAAAATATAGGTAATAAGCATCTCAAAGGGTATGATTAGGGTTTTGATTTTCAAAGAATAGGTTTGATAAATGTTTAACCCTTTTATATCTAGATTGTAGTTATCTAGATGTTAAAGGGGTATATAGAAATGAAATGGCACAAATAAAAAAACTATCAAAATATATTGTATCTTGTAATAAGAGTGGTATCTAATCTATAGTAGGACAATTAAATACTAAACTCAAATATAAACATGCACTAAATTTATTATGCTAAAATAGTCTAAATATAGAAATTGTAACTATGCTAGATATATAAATGACAAAGACGTGAAGTAATTAGCTTGTTATGATGCTAATGCAATTCTGAATTTAGAACAAGCAAAAAGTAGGTAGGAAGGATATTCTAGAACAATTGTTAGATTATGATTCTAGTACTTTTGGCTCTCTAAACAATAACATCATCTTGATATGGTTACATCAATGTTACTATCTAGGTTTGATGCTAATATCTTAGATGGAATATCTATAAAACAATATGCAACCACCTAGATTATTCTAGGTTTTACTTTACCTTCACTCTAGTGCATTCAGATCTAGATCATGGATAGTCATTCCTTATGAAATGGCAAAGCCCTCATTTTCCATATTCATAGTGACCTTGGGGGGGAATGGGTTAATAGGCACACAGTGTCAATCTACCTCAAAGACCCTATTATCAGTGGGAATTGACTACATAGACAATAATATTAAGAGGGACTTAGACTTGAGTAGTTCTCCCCTACATGTTGTCTTGTGTGTGAATCATGCAATATGTTCAAATTAAGTAAAGTAGTGACCTAGCTTGTAACTTGGCAAATCAAGATCTTGGGTGGATACTTTAGTACTTCATACTTATAAATTATAGTCCCTATGATTGGTATTAAAATGGGAATAAATAGGAAATCTTTGTTCAATTAAATGTTTGATAGAGTGCTTTTGATAAGTTGCCTTGGTCTCTTTGGTCATTTTTAGGTGTGAAATTAATGAGGGTTGATCTTGTATTTATATTAGTCCTTTTAGAGTAATAACTTTCATTAATGCATTCAATTTGACCATTAAGATACATTTTATTTGAAATTTAGATGACTCTATGGCACTAGACATTTGTATCAATGTAGGATAGTCACATTGATGCCACTATTTATCTTGAACATTAGTGTTCAAGAATCAAGAAAGTAGGCACAAGTTTTAAACTTGTAGAGATGGAAGATAAGTACATTGTAAACATTTTGGGAAAGATATAAGACCTATGTCATCAACATAATATTGGTCATACTAATATATATAAGCCAAGGGGCATAAAGATAGAGCAATTTTGAGACTTGCAGAAGGGGAAAGGTAAAGAACTGAGAGGAACAACCAAGGTAGGAGTTTGCCAAGTGTACAAGACTAAGGTGATATATAATCATAAAATATCATCTACACTAAGGATATTATAAATAAGGGGCATGTTCAAATGTTTCACACTCAAGGTGAGTACATGTTCAAATGTCTGCACACCAAATAGACAACACTCAGGGTATTGTGGCCAATAAACAAGGAACATGTTCAAATTTTCCATAATAAAGATAAGGTAGAAAATAAGTACACTCAAGTAAGCAATTTAATAATATGAATAGGTTAAATATAATAAACTATAATAAGCATATCATACTAGTCTCTTCATACATGTGTTAGAAGACGTCCTATATCATAACATATCTAGAATTTTGTGTAAGATGTAATCATGCATATAGATATGTGTAAATGGTAGTGATCATAAAACAAAATAACATGTATCAATAATTATCAATAAAAGTAGATGCCCCCAAAATAGTGTGTCACTTGGGTGGAGGAAAGGTTCAACATTATATGTTCATGTATCATGGGTTTAGTGCATGCATGTATCACATTCAAGTACCTATGAAACATGTGTATGTATAGAAAGAAAAATTATATGTTGTCTACTAAACATAAAGTAAACAATATATTCCAAAGCAATAAATAATAAGTACTTTTGTATTTTTTATTTATTTGAATGTTTTTTGTATTTTCTTGGTTTTTGAATTTTTTCATATTTGAATTTAATAATGAGAAGGGTATCATATTATCTCATTTAAGGGATGATCATAGGATGATCTAGGCTCATTATGGGGTACAAAAAACTAGGAATGTTGTCGAGGATCATGTATATGTGTTAAATCTAGAACTAAAGAATTTGTAGTACTCTACATATGTTATTTATATTTTTCTTACCCTTTCACTCATGATTAACATTAATAGGCTATTTAACTAATTGTCTTGGAATAAACTTATTTTGTTATAGTAGATGTTCTTATTGAATCCCCAAAACTATGATTACCCTATTGGCACAAATATACTTGAGACATATATACACTATGGAGGTAAATACATGGAACTTATGAATCCAAGATCATTCTAGTAATATATAAAATACTCTCTATTTGGTATAACTAAAAATGTTGTGGTCACATGTGTTAGACTAATGTATAAAAGCAAATCAATCTTAACAAAAACTTGTGTTTTCCCATCAAATGTTTTGACCATCTTGGTCAAAGCATATAAATCATCATGTGGATATATAAAATGTGTGAGTAATTTCATGGTATGTATATTCTCACTATAAAAATTATCAATCATAATATTGTGTATAGGTTGATTATTAATATGTGCTCTAATAAATAATGAGTGAATATATGAGTCATCATCCATAATTTGACTGTCATCAAATATGATAGAAGACATATGAACCATTTAATATATTTATCATGTAAGTGTCCCAATTATCCCATCAAATTAGTTCCAAAAATATGATGCAGTAGGATTTGTATTATATTCCATTTACACTATCGGTGCATCCTTAGAATGATCTTGTAATGCATTATTGAATAAATTTTGGTTTTGATGATCATCAAGATATGACCCTAAATCCTTTGAAATATCATAAAATGTGATATTTTCACTATCAATGAGATGTTATATCTTGTGCTTCAACTTGTAACATTTATTCATATAATGACCAATGCATTAATGATAGTCACAATAAGCATTAGCATTATATCCTTTTGGTAAAGGTTGGCTTGTATTAACCTCTAAGGGAAGAGGAAGAGATATGAGATATGTTTGACCCTTTTTGTAAAGATTTAAAATAAAATAAAAATCCTAATAAACTAAGGAGTAGATTATTCTAAAATCAATCCAATTAAATAATTCAGATTCATAATATTATGATACATGCTTAATTATGAAAACATTCTAAATATAGAAAGTACCATGCCCAATAGTAATTTTAATGCTTAAAAACAAATATGAGATAATACTTAGCTTATTCATTGATGTGTAGTTAGATCTAATTGATACATGTGTGGAAGAAGACAACCTAATGATCCATAGGGATTCGTTAAATTATGGGAATTAGCTCTCTAGTAGCTTGGACACTACCATCATAATTTGGACACTAGCACTAACACTTATGTCCTAGTTTAAATAAGTTTTTCCATGATGTATTACATGTCCTTTTCCATGAATTCCATATACATCTATTAGGATTCACTATTTCCTTGTAAATTATCTATTTTGATCACATATATAGGTTCTGGATATTAGTATGTAGCTCAAAACTCTATGTCATTCAATTAGGGCATGTCACCTTGTAAAATAAGGGTTAGTGGTCTTAATTGAAGTCAATTTGACCTCAACTACTTATTTGTCATTGAGAACTTCCTACATATCCAATACTCTAAAGAGGGCCTTAGATCGATGTAGTTATCCCCTTATGTGGGCTTATATGTGAACAATTATGAAATATGTTATATGCAACTACATGTAGTGATATAGATTATAACTTGATAAATGTTGTTCATGGGTTGTTTTTTGGATGATTTAGACATGTAATAACATTTATCCTAATATTGATATGAAAATAGGGAAGAATAGGATATTTTTGTAAGCTTGAGAAGTGTTTTTGTTTGGTATAAGATAGATGTGTACTTAATTTATACTTAATTTTAATGAATGGTGTTTGACTTATATTTATACATCACTTTTTGAAATTATATCATAAGAGATTAATTAAGAAAAATAGGCTAACCCATACATGGTTAAATATTTGAGAATTTTATCTTTTATAAGGTTTGGACACTAGCATCAGACTTGGGACACTAACGTTGATGCTAGTGTCCAAGTTTGGATGGTATTTTCTATGAGGATAAAAAGTTGATGAAGATCTGTAACTACTAGATTAGGATATTAATTAGTTTTTAAGTAGATTGTATATAATAGGTGATCTAGGTAATCAAAATATTAGGGTCTGACTACATGATAAGGATTTAGGCACAATGAGATGGTGAATGTGAGCCATTCAACAATGAAATAGTCCTGAATTGAATGGTTGAGCCATGATTGATATTTTTCAAGTCTACAAGACTATTTTATCATATATAATCCATATTTTGTATCTACAATACAACACTCCACTATATTCTGAAGGAGTGAAGATGGAGACTCGGGTAATCATGTAGATTATCTCTTAGGTGAATTGAATAAGATGAGTCAATTAGGTTGTTGTGACATTGTATTCATCATTAGTGTTGATTCCTTCTTAGCCATTGAAGGTTTTACCTTATAGTGTTATTTAATATGAAACTCAGTATTTGATGTATTCAGTATGTTGGCTACATACTTAAACTTGTTCAATGCAATAAGTTTCATTTCTCAATCTCAGATGATATGTCATAAGTCATCGAAAGATTTAAATTTATTGAACATAATAGACTCATGTAGTAGGGCAACTAAATTTTTATTAAAGATATCTTAAATCTCTTTATTTTCCACTTGATTTGTCATTTGGGTCAACATTTTCTTGTACCTCAAAACATATTCATTAATGGGATCATTGGTTCCTTGATTGATATTTATAATTTGTGCATATGACATATTTTTAGTCATATTGATAAATAAATATGCTATAAACTAATCCACTAGAGGTTTGAATGATTTAGTGATCATACTAGTAGATCATAGAACCATCTTAAATCATGGTCCTTTACGCTTCTTGGAAATGATTTGGTCAAAAATTTATCATTGAAAGCATAATAAAGACATGCTACATATAAATATTGAATATGTTTCTCAAGGTCACCCTTACTATCATAAAGTGTAACTTGGGTGCTACAAAACTAATTAGCAAAGGGTGCAAAATATCTCAGGGGAAAGAGGATTATGCAATAAATCTTATTAATCAATAGCATGAGTTGATTTTGAAGCTTTTTGCTCAATATTTATAACCTTATATTCTAAAATTTGAATAACTTGGAGGATATTTTATATAGTAGACCCATTAATGTTTTATATTTGGGAAGTCACCCAAAGGGATGCAAACACTACTTGTGTTGATATTGGCATTGCAACTAGTAATTGAGCTGAAACATTAATTATTCTCATTAAGGATGTATCAATATTTGTTTGGTCTTTAGGGAGAAATGTCTTGAATACATATCTCATGCCCCCACTATATGTAATAATTAATGGTATGATCTAAGGGAGGGATAATGTAAGTGATTCACAATAGATATATCTAGTAGCCCTAATATTTGGATCGATACCAATGATTATTCACTAATTTTTTTGGATTGCTCGAAGGGAGGGATAAAATAAGTGATTCTCAATAGATATATATATAGTAGCCCTAATATTTAGATCAATAGATACCAATGGTTGTTCACTAATGTTTTTGGACTTTGTTTTCTAATATATTATTAAGCATATTTTGGGGATATTGAGGATTTTCAAGAATATGCTCTTGAAACATTGAAATAACTTTAGCTTTCTCTTGTTCTAATTGCTCATGTTCATTATTCTCATGTGATTCAATGTTTTCATGATCGTATTCATCCTCTATGAGAACATTTTCAATATTTTACTCATTTTCATTATTGACACTCTCATAATTGATGTAATTTAATGGGACATTAACTTGAGACATTTTAGGTGGTGGAAGAGAAAGCTCAAGATGATCAATAGGTATACCACCTATTCAAGCACTACATCTAGGTTGCATATAGATTAACAAAATCAAGATATGAATAATTACTACAATTTGAAACTCTAAAAGGTTGAAAACCATATAGTAAGTTATGGTTGTGTAGAAATACTCAAAGGTTGGGTTCACCAAATGTGTTGGAAGAAAATACATAATAATAGCCTGGGTGGGCAATAACCAATATGCAAATAAATGTATACCTATAACAAGCTAAAATAGGGGATGAAGAGTTGTAAAAAAAACATATAGTTTAAATACATTAAATTCACCTAAAAACTCTTATTATAACTTATTTACAATGCATAAACATATACAGCTACAATTGTTCATAAAATTCGCAAAAAAACTTCTATTTTTTTCTTCTTTTCTATTCTATTGTTTTCTACTACATTATATTTTCCTTTGTATTGTTCTCCTTCTATTCTTCCCCTTCTTCTTCTTTGTTTGTTATGTGTTGCACAATCTTTCTATTGTGCTAAACTCAATGTTTATTGCTGCTACATTATTTTCTAAGCTCTTTTATGCCTTATCTTCTACATAGTCCATTGTTGTGTCACTAACTTCTATTTTGATTCTCCCTCTAACTGTTGTTGTGTCACTCTTTAGCTTTATACTCTATTTTTTTTGTCTTTTTGACTTTTTTCCACTTTTGATTGGTTTTCTACCTACCACGTTGTTTCCCCCCAAAACTCCAAATGGATGGAAAATTTCAAAATTCAAATCAATACATTTAATTCTATTTGGTGGATGCAACAGTGCAGAGCTAAGAAGGTAGGTAGGTGAAGAATAATATTTTATTTTAACATTCCCCCTTATTCTTTACCTTCCTACTATGGTTTACAGAACTTTTCTCAGCATTTAAAACATCCTTATAACTTCTCTTCATCTGCCCAAATGATTTTGCACCTCTTTTGTGCATGTCTAGATATTTGTTACTAAAGTTTATAGCTCTATTGATGGAGTTAGTATATGGACTGGTAGAGTCCATAGTTGTGTTATATACTTGAATGGTAGAGTCTATAGCTAGACTAGTAGAGTCTATAGTTGTGCTATGAACTTGACTGGTAGAGTCTATAGCTGGACTGATAGAATCCATAACTTCCCTATGATAGTTTGGAGCTAACCTGATAGAGTCTGGAGCTATGTTTTAAGAGTCTAGAGCTGACTTGTAAGAGTTTAGATTTGACCTCTAAGAGTCTGGAGCTAAACTTTAAGATTTTAAATCTAACTTATAGGAGTCTAGAGCTAGACTATAGGAGTTGGAGCTGACTTGTAAGACTTTAGAATGAACATAAAACTTTATAGGCCTAATGTTACATTAATGACCCCTAACCTTCCTCTTAAGTGCATGAAAGTGTCTTTTTACAATATCATAGTAAATATATCAGCTTGCTACTAATCAGACTTGTAAAAACTAATATTTATCACATGATTATTAACTAACTCTCGAATGAAGTGATATCTAATTGCAATATGCTTACTCTTACATGAAATATGGGGTTATTTGACAATTCTATGGAGTATATATTGTCAAAAAAAATTGTAGAATCTCCTTTCTATTCCTCATGCAAATCTAAATGTATCCTTCTCAACCATATAGCTTGGCATGCTACTACATTGGTTTTTATGCACTTTGCTTTAGCTATAGAAAGTGATATTATGGTTTATTTCTTTGAATCCCAAGATATGGCTCCTGACCCATAATGAAATACATACCTAGAAGTGCTCTTTTGGTTATCAAGGCTATCATCCAAATCACCATCTATGTATCCCACAAGATGAAACTCGTTTATTATTCCATATAAAACTCCATAATCTCTTATTCCATTCACATATATCAATATCCTTTTACCCAATTGCCAATGTGGCTCATTTGGTGTCTTCATGAATCTAGATATGAGGCTGACTACATACATGATGTTCTACCTAGTTGTAGTTAAATACATTAAACTTCCCACTAAACTCTTGTATCATGTGGGGTCTATATTGCTACTACAATCATCCTTGCATAACTTTAAGCTTGTCTCAACTAGTTTTGATATTGAATTGTTTTCTAACATCATAAACCTCTTCAAAATCTCTTTTTAATACTTATATTAGCATATGAATATGCCTTCATCCATTTGCTTAACTTTTATCTCAAGAAATTACTTTGAGTAACCTAAATCAATCATTTCAAACTCCTTCTTCATGGTTGTTTTGAACTCTTTAATGGACTAATTTACATTTATGGTGAATATTAGATTATACACATACAAAACTACAATCAAAATATCACCTTTGATCACTTTGATTTAGAGTGTGGGCTCACTATCACTTTTTCTAAAGTCATTGCTCAAAAAATAAGAGTCTATATAGTTGTACCATGCTCTTGGGGCTTACTTAAGCCTAGACAATGCCTTTTTTAGACTATATACCTTGTTCTCATGACTGAGAATCTCATATCTATTTTTTATCCCACATAAACCTCTTCTTCTAGAAATCCACTCAATAATTTTGACTTCACATCCATTTGATGCACCTTCCACTTATGTTGAGTAGCAATAGCTATGATTATCCTCACCATTTCTAGCCTTGCTAAGAGTGAAAACATTTCATTATAGGCACATCGAGGCCTTTGCTTATATCCCTTCACCACTAGTCTTACCTTATGCCTCTCTATCTTTCCTTTAAGAGTGGTTTTTGTCTTATACACCCACTTGACTCCTATGACCTCTTTTCTTTTTGGTAGGTCAACTAACTCCCAAGTCTGATTTCTCTTTATTGCATGCATTTATTAGTCTATTGCCTCACACCACTTATTTTCTTTGATTGATTCTTCAAATTAAATAGGATCAAATAATAAAAATAGAGAATAAATCATACTTTTCTTCATTTTTCTCATACCTTAACTACTCATAGATTGTTTACAATATTTTTATCCTTGTTAGGTGTTGGCTTGAGTTGGAGGAAGATGATTTTAACTCATGAACAACTCCTTGACCTCCTTAATGGATATTTCCACTATATGAATCAACCCTTTATAAAATAGGGTTATAACTTGGTGTTGAGGTGGTTTTACCACTTACTATTTTAGTTTCAATAAAGGGTCTACTAGCCCTTGTTTGCACTTGCTCTTCTTCTTGTTTCTCTTCCCAAGCTTCATGTTCAATGAATTAAATATGCTAGTTGATTAAGAGATTTTTGGTGATGGAATTTTATAATTTTCAATCCTTTGATTGGTTATTATACCCAATTAATATGTACTTCTCACCTTTGTCATCCCATTTTATCCTTCTTTGGTTTGGCACATGAGCATATGACATACAACCAAACACTCTAAGGTGTGCAACACTTGGCTTCCATCTTTTCCATGCTTCTTGAGGGATCGTATCCCTAATTCTCTTCATTGGAAAAATGTTCAATAAGTATATAGTTATTTTTATAGACCTATCCCAAAAATTATTAGGCAAACCCTTTGCCTTTAACATGCTCATTTCCATATCTTAGATGGTCTTATTCTTCCTCTCAGCCACACCATTTTATTATGGTTTTTACATGGTTATAAATTTCTTATTGATGCCATTATCCTTGAAAATTTTCATGAAATCATTATATATATATATATATATATATATATATATATACTTTCCCCCTCTATCCATCCTCAAAATGTTGATGTAGTGTCCACTTTATTTCTTCACCATGGCCTTGAATTGCTTGAAGGTCTCAAATGCATTTGATTTATTCTTCAAGAAATACACCCATATCTTCCAATTGAAATCATCTATGAATTTCATAAAGTGGACATTCTTGGATAAGGAGGGGTTCCTCATTGGACCACACAATCTTGAATGGATTGCCTCTAAAGGAGCTTTGGCTCTCCATGCTTTATCCATGGGAAATACATTCATATTTTTATTTCATAATATGCATCCTTTAAATACTTTATTTGGTTATTCTATAAGGGGAATCCCTCTCACCATTTTCTTATTGTGAATAAGGTTCATCCCTCCAAAGCTCAAATGCCCATATCTAAGGTACCAAAGAGTATAGTCATATACCATAATTTTTAAATTTTATGTGAGATCACTTTGCATTCTCAAGGGAAACATATGATTATTTGTCATTTTGACTACTACAATCTACCTATTTTAGCCACTCCTATCAAATATGATGCATTCTCCATTATTAAATCTGACCTTGTATCCTTTTTAGATAAGCAACCCAATACTAATAAGGTTATGTTTTAACCCTAGCACATATTAAACATCTTAAATTTTCCTTTTTTCACCTTGCTTGGTGTAAATAGATATGTTGCCTTTGCCCATGATGGGAACCTTCTCATTTTTTCCCATCTTCACCTCTAATTTTATTGTCTATCAGTGTGGTTGAACATGTATTTGTTCCCACTCATGTGATTATTATAACCACTATCTAAGTACCATGTCTCTTTACCACTTTGTTCCTCAATGTTTCATGTTATAAAAAAATTTCCACCTTTATAATTCCTATTAGTTTCAACATCTTATGTTTTGGAGAAATTTGAATTTTTCCTATTCATGTCATACTCCTTTCTACACTCACTAACATAGTGTCCATACCTCTTTAACTAATAACATTGGATACTAGACTTTTCATACCTTTGTGTAGATCATATTATAAAAGTGTTTTTTCTCCTTCCTCTTCCTCTTCCTCTTCCTCTTCCTCTTCCTCTTCCTCTTCCTCTTCCTCTTCCATGTGAATCTTGATGGCTATTCCTTCCACCTTCTTAACTATTGCAAGTTATTTCTCTTCCTCTATTATTTGATCCTCTCCCCCTTCCTTTCACATTCATATTGGTCTTGAATGTTTGATTATGGGAAGAGGTGGCTGACCTATTCAAACTTAGTCCATGAGTTTGAAAGGAACCCATTAGATCATCTATTGCCATTTTCCTCAAATCCTTTGAGTCTTCAATTTTAACCACTATAGGGTCAAATTTGATTGGAAGGTTCCTCAACACCTTCTTTATGATCCTATGATCTTCAAGGGTAACACCACATGTCTTCATTTGATTGACAATATTCATTGTCCTCGTGAAGAAGTCATTGATAGACTCATTATCCTTTATTTTTAGGGTCTCAAAGTCCCTTCTTGAGATATGTAACTTGGCAAGATTCACCTTGTCACTCCCTTAATAGGAATTTTTACAAATATCTTATACTTGTTTGGAATGGATAGTTGTTGCTATTCTAGGAAATATTGAATCAGCTAGTGCCATTTGTATGTAGCTGAGTGCCTTGGCATCCTTTCTCATATTTTCCTTCAACACATACTTTTATGCTTGGGTTAATGCATTGAAATATTCTAGGTATAAAACCTTATTATATCCACCTTCAACCAACTCCCATAGCTCTTGACAGTGAAATAAAATCTTTATTTTGATGTTCCACACATCATAGTTCTTTCCATCAAATATAAGGGGCTCCTTCCATGAACTAGAACTACATGTTGTTATGTATAAATGGGATTACAACCTATGGGATATGATAATAGTTGTTGTAACAAAATATAGAATAATGTGTAAGCTTAGGTGGGTAGCAACCAATATGCATATAAATTTGTACTTACATCAAGCTAAAATAGATAAAATAAGGGAGGTAGAGTTGTAATAAAAAAACATAGAGTTTACATACATTAAATTCACCTAGAAACTATTATTACAACTTGTTTACAGTGCATAAACACGTACAACTATAGTTGTTCATAAAACTCATAAAAAACTTCTATTTTCTTCTTCTTTTCTCTTTTGTAGTTTGTAGTTACATTATATTCTCCTCTCTCTATTGTTCACCTTTTATTCTTCCCCTTCTTCTTCTTATATGTATGTTTCATGTTGCATAGTCATGTTGTTATACTAAACTCAATGTTTATTATTATTTTAAGATTTTCCAAGCTCATTTTTGTGTTATCTTCTACATAGTCTGTTGTTGTGTCACTAACTTTTATTCTACTTCTCCCTTTGACTATTATTGCATTACTCTTTAGATTTATAATCTAAATTTTTGTTTGCCTTTTTCCCTTTTATCCACTTCTGACTGGCCTTCCACCTACCATGTTGCTTCCCCCCATAACTCTAAATGTCTAACAAATTTCAAAATTTAAACTAATGCATTTAATTTTGTTTGGTGGCTACAATAGTGTAGAGTTGGGTAGGTAGGTAGGTAGGTAGGTGAAGAATAATATTTTATTTTAACAAAATGTTTAACCCTTTTTTGGAATTGAGGGTTAGGGGAGAATGCCCTAATCAAACAAATGGCTAAGCTATTCTAAAATCATACCGACTAAATAATTCAAATTCATAATATTTTGAGATAGTGTTGAATTATGAAAGTATGATAAATATATAAAGTAAAATTTCAAATAATAATTTAAATGTATAAATATGAAGAATAAGAAATACTTAGCTTATTTACAAATGCCCAGGAAGATATAGTATATGTAAGTATAGGAGAAGACAAGATGATGATCCACGGTGATTCATTAGATTATAAATATTTGTTTTTTATTAACCTAGAAATTGGTATTAGGATTTAGACACCCCTGTCGACCTTATATCCTTGATTTAATGCTTTTGTCTAGTAACAAATATAGGTCCTTTTCTAGAAAGATTAAATGCACTTGTTAGGGTTCACTTTCACCTTGTAGATTGTTAACTTGGATAATTCACATAGGTTCTTTAGAGAGGTGTAGTATATCATCAAAAAAATTACACTGATGTATATGTTTCCTATAAATGTTTTTTGTGGAGAGGTTTCATATCTCTAAACTTGATTAGCTCTTTCTTGCAGGCAAGGTCAGGTGTTGTTATCAACTTAAACCATGCCTAAAATTATAGTTTGTGGTCCAAAATATTATATTAATCAAGATTTTGGTAAGAATGTATGTCTAAAAGGTGTAGGAAATTTAGATGTTGCATACCATAAAATTTTACAAAGTTAAAAGTGTACCCTTGTTGAGCTACAACTCATATAGATCAGTTATGACTCAAGCCTATGACCTTTTATTTATTACTAGAGTATTCTACCAACTAAGTTATTCACCCCTCTATGGCCAACCCATCATTGGTCTAGGTGTAGTTATTTCCAACACCCCCCTTAAGCCAAACTATAAGTGCTTGGGGATCCTAGCCTAGCTCTGATACCATATGTTGAGCTATAACCAATATAGACCAGCTATGACTCAAACCTAGGACCTTCCATTTACTATTGGAGTATTATACCAATTGAGCTACTAGACCCTCTATGGCCAGTCCATCGTTGTTCCAAGTGTGGCTTACTTCCATCAACCCTATCACCATTATTCCATTGTATACTTCTTTGAGGTGATTTTATTCACTACATAATTGTTTTGAGTGGAATATTTTTTTACATTTAGAATCAACCAGTTAAGGTGGTTTACACTTATATGGTAATTAGAAGCAAGTTCTTTTTGTTTCCTTGTAAAGATTTCATGTATATTAGGATTCAACCACTATTCATTGACATATTGGTCATCTTTAAATCATTTATTTTTGTATGTTAGAATGTCAAGTTTTGTGTAAAGGTTCATTTGTTCAAGCTATTAACATTGTTAGTTTACTCAGATTGTAAATGAAACATACAAAATGACATTGTGATAGTTATGCAAGATATCTAATGTAGATATATTTTAATCATCTCATATGTCAAACATGTATAATGATAGAACCATTCAATATGACATTATGATGAGAGTATTATAATTAAGATGTTTGTTTTTAAATAATTTTAAAAAAAATATAGATTATCTATTGTCTTTGGATATGATGATAATGTTGATTATAGGAATATTAAAGCTGATCCTTTTCATGTAAATTTTTATTATAGGTGTCTTAAAGCTAATTATTTTAGTGAAAATGTTGATTATGGGTGTATGCACTAAATTATGCTCACCTTGATAATTACACTGATTTTTGCTAATTTAGTCTAATTCCCATATTTCCTAGCTAAATTAACTAATTTCCAAATAACACACATCACATTCCTATATTCCATAAACCTTTACCCCATTATAAAACCAATTAATCCCCTCATTAAACCCCTAATATAACCTATTACCCACTAACCTACTCCCTAAGCCAACTAGCCAATTTCAAATTCCAAAATAATCTACCTGCCCAACCACCACCCTATCTTAGCTTCTCCTAAAACCCTAAACCTTATGGTGATATTTCTAGAATTAGAGGATTCTATAAATATTCCCCATTCTAATTCCCTTCTCTAAAACTCTCTAATTATAGAGATCTCCATGGAATTAAAAAGTCCATAGAAAATCCCTAGCCCTAGATTTCAATGGCCTAAATTTGAATTTGAGCCATTGATCTCTCCCTCCATGCCTATATAAATAAGCTCTCCATACACCCTCAAACTAACTTAGAAATCTATAAATCCATCATCTTACTACTATATTGCATCCATAAAGCTCTCTTCCATTCATCTAAAACCATTATCAATCTCATCCACCCATTTGGAAGCCATTATAAACACTTATCAAGCAATCCAACATTTCAAAATTTTGGGCATCAAAAAATCCATTTACAAATCATGGAGTGGAGCCATAACAAGTTAAATGATGGTAAGAATGTTTTTATTATACTAATTTCCTCTTTTATCCATTCCTATTAGTGTGATTAAGTTTTAGGTTTTTCATTATTAGAAGTAGTAATATAGCTTGGATCTAAAATTTAGTGCACATTTTGGTGACCACGGTGGGACATACTCCCTTAACTAACATCATAAACTTTCTAGAAGTGATTTGAGTGTTTGTAGGACAAACTAGACATCAACTAAAGGATAAATTTTGAATTTTTATCACATACAGGTAAATTACGATTTTGCACTGGTATTAGTAGTATTTTAGTCATGACTTTGTAGACCAAGTAGTGATTTTGTCCATTATCTTCTAATGGTTATGATTTGGGTAAGATTTTTATTTTTTACAAAAATACATCTTTGAAAGTTGTGATTTTGTTTTGGTGTTAGTGGTATTTTAGGTTGTAGTCATTATTTTGTCAATCTTAATAGTTATGGGTGGATATGTGGTCTATTCTTGTTAAAACCCTTTCTACAAGAATATTGTTATCTATTTATACTCTTCTATGTGTAGGATAGGGAAAGAATTAACCTGATATTCAATTTTTGGTACATCAGAGATAAAATTGTGACTTAGAAAGCTATGACTTTGCACTGGTAATAATGGTAGTATAGTCATGACTTTTTAGAACCTATATTTACCTTAGACCTCCTACTACTACCTCATAATAAACATTTTTATAAGTTTATTTTACTATGTGGGAAAGGATTTTGGTTTCTATTTGTAGGTAAAAGACTGTTGTATCAATCCTAGAAGCATTTGGACATTATTCACAAAATCACAACTCTATGATTAGTGACTTTGACTTGGTAGTAATGGTTTTGTCATTGATAGTTGTGAATTTATCCTTTCTAATAAAATTGGTAAAACTTTGACCTATATAATATTTGGATCATCAAAAGAAGGATCTCAAGTTCTATAGAAAGGGTTGTAAGGTTCATTAAACTAAGCTAAAGCTATTTTTTATCAATACTAACCATTATCAATTTGGGTGTTTTGGCTCAACCACTTACCTATAAAAGGGTCCTTATAGGTTATTTTTTGTGTTTTTAGGATTGACAGGGGTAGAATAAATATAATACAAATATCCCAGACCCTATCCCAATACTGCTACAAATATTACTACAAATCCACAAGTCTCAAACTTATGATTTTGTATAGGCAATCAGGATTTTGTTAGTTGCAGTCATGACTTTGAAGTTATAGAGTCAATAGGGTAGTTTAGGCCTACCTAGCTAGCATTAGGTTTAAATTTCACTAGCATTAGTCTCTGTATAGAATAATAACATCTTGTTTATTTTGTATAAATCCCTATTTGATCACATTTATAAAAAGGTTTTCATAATCTTGTATATATTTTTATCTAAGTACTTTTTTAGATTAATCTTCCCTATAATTACTCTAATAGTATAGTCATCTTATTAATATTTAGGTATATTTTATAATTTTATTATCCTCTACAAAACCGCATATCATGATTTTTTGGTAGTTGTTATTTTTTTTAGACCTATTAGAAATTTTGTTTAACTATCATGGTTTGTAAGATAATCGTCATGATTTACTAACCTTCTGCAAAGTTGTAACTCGTGACTTGTGATTTTTTTTAGTTGCAATTTTGTTCATTCTAGTTTTGATATTACTCTATGTATTTATGATTTTGTATGGATTTTTGATTTTTTTAAAATTTAAATAACTAATCCTTTTTGGTCTAAGGCCCCTCAAGACCAAGGCACCCCACTTAAATTTCTAACACTTTGTGATTGCAAGAAAGGGGTGCCTTTAGTATATTGTCATAGATTTTATCATATCTTTGTTGTGAAAAATTACTCATTATATATACTTTTTTGTGTGTGGGTGTTGACTTGAGAATAATTTTTATACTTGTACCCCTCATATGTAGGTAATTAATTGATTAATTAATCATATCATGATTTCTTGTTTCTTATCCCCCATGTCTAGGATAGCACATGACATGGAATTCATCCCCATGCATAGTTTTAGCATATATGGGTTAGTGATGTGGATTTCATCACCATGCACTAACCAAACTTCATGTTCCAGTGGAGTCTAAAAATTAGGAGAGATATCATTACGTGCCTATGTAGAATTCTCCATATGAGGGGCATTTAAACTCTAATATACATGGAAATCAGATAGCATCCTATATGGACTTAGGACCCAATGTACCTTCACATATATATGGGATGCACCTAGAACCTTTTATGTATACCTAGATTAGGAGCCTTCGGTTATAATAGCTATACCACTATAAGAGTCAATATCAGCTCTTAAGTAGCCATTAAGTGAGAGTGGGGTTGAGATGGTTAGGTTGATACCATAATGGGTCATTAGCCTATAGCATCACCCATGAATCCATTGGATGGTGTGGTCATCAAGTTACACACCCATAATAGTTGACTAATTTAGGTATTATACTTATGTGTGTCATTTGAGTATTGCACAAAGACCTATATTATTTATGAGCTGATTTAACCATACCTATATTTTGTGTGACACTTTAGACACCTTTCAGTTAACACTCATCATCTTATCATATCATATCCTAATTTTTCATCCTCACATCATTCACCCATATATTGGTCATTCATTTGTAATTTATTGTTTCACACCTAGCATCCATTTACTACCCATTTTAATATCCCTCTTGCTTAATTTTATATCCATTTCATATCACCTTTTGACCACTATATTTTATTTGAAAAAAAAACTTAGATATCTTATCATCTCATATTCACCCCATATCCTCCATATTCTAAATATTTCATCCTTCTTCTACATCCACTATCTACTTTCTTATAGTGATTACCCCTTTCACATCTTTATTCCATACCTGGCTTGTATATACCTCCTTGTCTCATATCCATTTTCCTATCTTATCTTATATCCTACCACCTCATACCTACCACATGATCTACCCATCCTATATCTTTCCCATATCATACCCTTATTGAATTTTATAAATACTTTATCTGTTATACCCAAACCTTCCACCCCTCCAAGATACTACCCATCCCACTATATCCAACATAGTATCCATTCCCTTCACATCATTCACTAGAATTGAGCTACCATTTACTTCACTTTTCTTTAGTAGCTAGTTTGTCTATACTTCCCCTCATCTCCTCAATAACCATTTGTGTATAACTTATCTTGAGTGGCCATCATTCTCATCCAATCCTACATCCATCACACTCTCTACCCACTTATTACACATCCTATTTTTTATCCTATATATCATGCATATCCCATCCCCTATCCATATCATCATCTTTGAATACCATATTCCATCTTGAAATCAAAATCTAAGTGGTCACTCATCTTCTAGACTGGGTATTATCAATACACGGTCTTATAAGATTCTAATTGAGAACCCATCACTTATCTTTATCTTTATCAAGTCACTTTTTTTATCTATCACCCATCAAATTGTCTCCTTGATAGTGGACTGGGTACTTGATCTCATCACTTTTCCTTACCCTTACTAGATTGGTCTCTTAAGAGAATTTGTCTCTTGGTAATTCTTAGTCACCCCATCCTCTTACATTATTTTATTTTGACCACTAGTATTTTTGGTCTCTAGATGGAGGAATTATTTGAAGACTTCCATTTCATTTATCACATATCATCACATCTCTCTTTCAAAATGGTTATTCACACTAGTGTTCAACTCAGGATTGGACAAGACTCCAACCAAGATAATGATCTGTTAGGGCATATGGTTTATCCAACTCAAGAATATGATGAAACTCATAGTGAGATGCACACACTTAAGGGAGAGGATGAAAGGTTTAACCCCCTCTATAATTATAAAGTCAAGAACTTAATTGATCATTATCTATATGAGAACCATGATCATGTCCTATCTCATGCCATCAAAATAGGGGGCACACTACCTTCCACTTTTGATCATACTCTCTTACATAATCTATTTTGTCTTCCATCCCATCCAAAATAACCCCATCATAATATACATACCAATCAATTATCCTAAGAAGAGGAAGGTGTGAACCATAGATTTATAGAAAAGGAATGCCCACTACCCCTTTGTAATAACTATATTGAGGCTAATCAGAGATAAGTTGTCATAGAAGATCTCTTAGACCAATTAACACAATAGATCAACCTTCTACTCCATAATCAATGTCCACCATCCCCTCAACAAAACATCCCAAATAATAATGATATGATGATAATACCACCAATAACATAAATAATGTTAATAATACCAATAACACCCATAATGCCCATAACACCCAAATTCCCAAAGGAAGCCAAAATCAAACCACCAATCCTCTTGGGGATCCCACTTTTACACAAGAATGGAGAGTGATGAAAGAGACACTATAAAAAATAGATCCATGATCAGAGGCCCTCAAATATGAGTATGAAGACTTTAGGTCCTTACCCTTGGACATGAGTATTTTACAAATACCCTTTCCTTTACATTCTAAAGTACCTAAATTTGAGAAATATCAAGGAAAGGGAGACCCTAGAGATCATGTAAAATAATTTTATGTAGCTTTCCATGAGGTGGCTTATGAAGATGCCTATTTGTTGGGAATTTTTCCCAAAAATCTCATGGGACCTGCTTTAGAATGGTTTATGCATTTACCTAAGGGGTCAATATCTAGCTTTAGAAAATTGATATAATAATTCATCAAACATTTCCCATTTAATATTGAACATGACATGTCCATAATTAACCTCTATAACACCAAGCAAAGAAGTGGTGAAAGTTTGGCATACATCTTACAAAGATGGTGAATTTTGGCAAGCTACTTGAGATGTACAGTACCTGAGAAAGAATTGGACAAAATCTTTATGGATAATCTCAATGATGAACTCAAGTATCAATTAAATTTATAGTGTGCCAATACCTTTGATGAGATAATAGATAAAGGAATGAAAATCAAGAAGGCCCTTATTGGACAGGGGACAATCAAGTTATATTCTCAAAATAAGCACACCCAAAATCAAGATAACATTTTTTTAGGGAAATCTAAAATCTTCAAAAAAAAAGAATGTCATAAGAGATGGGATGAATAATTCTAAACAATAACATATACAAGCATTTCAAAGTAAAAACTCCACACAAAAACCAAATGTCTCTTCCATCTAGGTTCCACAAGGCAAGCCAAAGCCTCAAATAGGCAAAAGACCACTCAAAAACATGGGATTCCCAATTGAAATATTCTTAGATTAATTAATTGTTTCCAATAGGATAACCTTGCCTAAAATAAACCTATGGATGATCGCCAACCAAATCTAGATTGGTATCATGAAGATGATTTTTTAAAATACCACAGGGTTAAAGGACATGATATGAAATGGTGTATGTAGCTTAAGCACTACTCTAGTATTTAATCAAAAGGGGAGAAATTGAAATTGAAGGAGAAACTCCCCCAAATAAATCAATAAATGGGAAGCTTGGCATATACAAGGATACACTCCCTAAGCATGACCAAAGAAATTAAAGACCACTAAGAGACCAAGGTTAGGATTCTTCATCCAACCACATTGGCTACAATAATGTGCCTTATCACTACATTAATACCATTAAAATTCATAAACTCCAAGAACCCATTCCATATTCATCCCCATTCTAAAAATTAATTAGACTACTATTGATTGTGTAGTCACTACTAGACATAATAAGATAATAGTTCCTACAGCATCACCTAATGTTAGAGGTACAATCACTGAGAGGGGGTGAATCAGTGAGCCTAGATAATTCAACTTGAATTCTAAACCCTTAAAACTTTTATTCAATTACCACCAGCATTCATGAATCATACACATCATTTATAGTAATGAACAAGAGATACAATACAAGATCAATCACATAACATATGACATATGTGGGAAACACTCTTGGGGGAGAAAACCCACTAGAACCTATAATTAGACTACTATCCTATAATAACAAGATCTAATTTAGACCAGTTGTAATTGATAAAGGAACTACCATCCCTTATTTAGTGATACTACAAGCCCACAAGGTGATACCACACCTATCTAGTTTAGCTACAACATAACTACACCTTTAACAAGTTTCACCTTGCAAGGAGGCTACAACCCCATAGATATTGAGCTACCACAAAAATACCTATGAACTGATGTCTTTAACACCTGATGAAGGACCTCTGATTATCACTCTTCACCTTTACTCATACTCAATCTATAATATAACTATTATTCTAATATAATTATGGCCTTCATGTCACATAAATATTTTTAAAATTTATCTTCTCATCAACTCATCTACTAGGAACTCTACCTCTCCTTTGCTCCATAATATACACACCCAAACGTCTCTCAAATCACACAAAAGTCAAGAAATCATCATATTTGATTTCACTATATATAGAGCATTTATGATTATCATCATCTTGGTCAGCCATTAAGCATGACTTAACCCATAAATCATCTATCATATGAATACATAGCTCAATAAAATCTTCATAGGTTGACCATAGCATTTATGGGTCACCCTTAAGTAGCTACACCTTTTAGCTAGGTTGTTGTAGCTCTTATAGGTCTCATGGAGACCTATTCACCCATTTAACACTTCATCAAACCTTAATAATTCACATATATTATCTTCATCATGATATATTTAAAACCCATTTACAACACTCCCCTTCATCATGATATATTTAATCAACATCAAAACAAGCTCAATTACCCTTCTTGGGTTACTTGAAGAACATAGTCAAACACATAGTCAACTTTGAACCTTCATAAATTTTACTATACACACTTTTATATCTTTAAATTTATACTTATAGATTAATGTTGGAGTCCTCTACAAGTTTTATTTTTACACCATGAGAAAATTTTTCATAGATCGAAAGATATAGCCCAAAAACCACATAGTAGTCATTCCTTTGCAAATTCAAATATTCAAATGCAAATGGTCATATTTAAACCTTGGTCACTTTGCTTGCATCTTGTGTCATCAATACTTAGATAAATCATGCACCATTTATATTAATTTAAGTAACTCAACCTTTACCTTTCATCACTCATCATTATATCTTCATCTTGGCTATTTGACTTAATACACTCTGCTCATCTCTTGTACGTAGCTTGATCTTTATCTCTGCTTGACATTAAACATCAAATGCTTGTCCTCATCTCACTACTTCCATAAATATTATAATGAACATGTTATATTAATATTTTTTCAAGTAAATCAATTTTTACTTAGTTTAAGCATCTAACATTTTGACCTATTTGACTTATTGTGCACCGTAGATCTAGATGTTTGAACTCTCACAAACTGTTGATCCTTGGAAGAAGTTCAATCTTTATCTTTACTCAATGTTAAGCATCAAATACTTGTAATCATCTCACATCATCTTTAAATATTGGATTAAATTTTCTCCATCGATGTTTCTTAAATTTTACCTTGTGCAAATTTGACTATGGTAACCTTGATTATCTACCTGGAAGGCCAACTTTGCACAGTCATAAATTTTGTTTCGCTCACTCACAAATTCTCAAATTTGGACCATATGATCTCCTCACATAAAATAATCCAACCATGTGTCAAAATTATCCTAAAACATTTATACATGATAGATATAATTTCATTAATCTGCTCACTCAAATTTCTTTTACCATAGAGCCAACTATGTCAAGAACTATTTGGGAGGACCAACTTTGCACATGCATCACTTTTGTCACACTTTTGTGCTTAAGCTGAAAGTTATCAAAAATAAACTAGTCATAAAAATGAACAAAAAAACATGATCACCTTCTCCTAAAATTTCCACACATGTGATATATTTCACCATTAAAATGCCTATTCAGCTTTTCTTGCCATATTACAAATTTGGCTAAGTATAGGAAAACACTATCAAAATGCCTAAGAGCCCAACTTTGCACTTGCATATATTTTGTCATGCTTCATTTCTAGACTTGAGACTTTATGCATAAAAAATAAGGAATAATGTTATCAAAACCATATGACCAACTCCCCCTAACTCATCCACACATGGTAATTATGACATCATCACACTACCTACTCAGATTTTTTGCCACTAGACCCAAAATGTCTAGATGACAACAATGATCAACCAGATGAAATCCACACATGTACACAAGAACTAAAATCATATAAAACATCTTAGGGACCTCTTTTACATCCTAAAATTACCATACTCATCCTTGAACATCTCTAATCAACCAAGCCTTCTTTAAACATATTAGGACAAGCACATTACACACTTTGTCATTATTACTTAGACTATCAAGGCTCTTCATCTACTCACCTGGACACTTTCATGACATCATTTAAAACTCTCCAAAAATCTCCCCCTTTTTCATTTATGTCAAAAACCATCATAAATCGATATACAACTCACCTTCATTCTATCTCTTTAATCACTTTCATAATAGGAACTTTCTCCCTTTTAACACAATGACAAAGTGGGAACCAACTAATTATGAGGACATAAAAAGACCACAAATATGAAAATACCACTTTATAAATATTATTTAAAATCCCCCTTACCTTGAGCCTACCTTTTCTTGCCTTGAAAACTTCCTCTTGCTCTATGTCAATACTCTCTTCAACTAAGCATTACAATTAATGAATATAGAACACATAAAAATATTAAAATATAATGGAAATCACAAATATACATCTAAGAGGGACTCCCCCTAAGATTTATAAGCCATTTCACATCTTGAGCATCTTCAAATCACCACACACTATGAAGAACCACCACACATGCTTGTTAGCCTTCTCTCTCAAGCTACCATAAGGACCATCAACAAAACCTCATGCCACACACCAAATAGGAAAAATTATCTCAATTAAGTTTATAAATATCCATGAAACAAACATACGTTCCTCTTTTGTATAAATTTAACAAAAATCACTCATCTTCTCACTAGGCCTGTCTAGACTCCTTGTATCCCTCCTTGGAACTTGTAGAGCCCACAAATTTTATTATACATACCTTCAAGACTTGAAAATTCATATATGGAACACTCTCATATTCCCCCTTAAACACACCAATTTTAATTACCTAGATCATCCTCTACAACATACTTCATTCACAAACCTACTACCTAATTATGCCTCCAACTTGACAAAACTTGAATAACTTGAGAAACACAAACCTTCAAATATCTATTAATATTGATTTGGAAACCCATTTATACCATTAAATATATTAAAAATCATCAAACCTCAAACCATAAGGCAAACCACTTTTCTAGCATAGCCCAAAACCCTGGAATCTCAAAACAATTAAAGTCAACAAACCTTCTTATAGTTAATTTCCACCTCTAAAACGTCTTATACACCTAGATAAAACCATCACATAATTTTAGACCAAAAATTAAACCTCTATACCTTTAGGAACCCATACATTATATAACCCATTTTATGACTTGTATACTCTTAAGCACAAACTGGGAAACCCGTGAGCAAACAAAAATTTCCAATTTGACTCCAACATACTTTCAGACCATAAAACCACATGGATCATGTTATAATAAGGTCAATAGACCTTTCTATTCAAAAATTTCATCTTAAAAAATCACAAATCCCCTTTTTCCACTTGAAAACCATCAATCTAACCCTACAAACTGACCATTTAGACATACCTACTCCAACTAAAAACACTCATCTCTATCCATCTAGAACCATTTGAATAACATCATAGAAACACTTGATTCTTCACAAGAAATATATCTCTTAAGAAGCATAGGTAGGTACACCCTACTTCATAATGTCTTAAAACAATATAAAACTAGGAGTTGCCCATAACTCCTCATATTCCTTCTCCTCCTTGGTCATTTGATGCTTATATTTATTATTATTCTTAGGCTTAAACAAAGAAACATGTTCATCCACTACAACATTATACTTTTCTTCTAGGATTGGATTAACAATACATGGAGATAAAAAGCATTCATGGCATACCTTTTCATCTAAAGAATCCACCTTACAACTTGGAACCTCATCACTAGGCACTAACAATTGATGTTCTTTGCATGATACATGCTTAATAATGGTAGGATGCTCACTTGGATCTATACATACCTCAGGTCTAGCTTTAATAAGCACCTTGGTCTTCTCTGTGAGCTTGGTCTCTTCACTCATTGCATGAGCAGACAATGAGATCCCTTGGCACTCTTCAACTTTTGAAGCATTCTCCACCATATAAAATAGATTACTTGGAGTTACAGTCTCATCATGACTCATACTTACCACCTTTGGCTTCCATGAGTTGACTTGCCTTCTTTCTTGCACTCTAAGATCCTAATTAAACCTATTCTAACTTGTAGACCTTTGATTCAAAAACCTAGCAATGTGACCTATCTATTCACAATTGTATCACACCATACTCCTTGATGGAAACATAGTTTGTCTTATCATGTTTGGATAGAAACTTTCAATATGTCCTTTTTCATGATAAATTAAAAAACCTCCCCTTTTTGAAGAGGACTCACCTTGTCTAATCTTATGTGGATAATGGTTTTCAAAGTGTCCCACATCAAGATATTTGAAACACTTAATTTTTCTCATTCCTTTTGATTGATGACCCCAATCATAGTCCCATACAAAGTCATTTCTTTTAGGTCTCTTTCATTATTTAGCTCTATGCCCAAAATGATTACATGTGTAATAGTAACCATTTAATCTTACATACCTCATGGCATTAGGTTGTCTGATATGATTTTTCTTCATTCTGAAAACACCTTCATTCTTTGTATAATGATTTGTCTTCAAATATTTATCCAACTTTCTCTTATTTATATTCATCTCAAATTGAGTAGCAACTTTGGGCTCTTCATTAAAACCCAATCTAGATCTATCACTAGCTGATTTTTGACTCTTTAGGAGATCATATAGATCATTAGAAATTTTATCAAACTCGACAAATGATTTCACCTTGCTTAAAATTTTCTCTAACTCATCTTTAAAAGACACAATCTCATAATCATGCCTTGAGCATTATTCTTCTTTGGCTCTTAGACTTTTAGACATAGATTCTAAATTAGAATTAAGAAACATGATAGCACCTTCATGATCCCTAGAGTCTTCAACCAATCTTCCCTCAAACACACTAAATTACTCTGTAAGTCCTTGAGTTTAGATTTCATCTTCTTATTGATCTTCTTCTCAATATTTAGTTCTTCAAGAGCATTCATCAATACAGTCTCATAGTCTACCTCATCTTCATCATCATCTAAATCATTCCAAGTAGACACCTTTTTATGTGAGCAACTTCCTTCCTCAACCATAAATAGGGATTCATCTTCATGATCATATTTTGAGTAACTATCTTCACTCTCATTTGATGAGCTACAATCTTCTTTAGTGTAGAGACTCTTCTTGTTCTTGAAAGACTTATTCTTGTTGTTATACTTTCTCAATCCTTTCTTCATGTATGTCTTCTTGTCTTCATCTTGGCCTTCACCATGCTCTTCATCATCATTATTCTCATGATTATGAGGGAACTTATGAGTAAAATGTCATATCTCTCCATAGTTGAAACATTTAAAGGGTAGTTTTTCCTTATACTTCACTAAGCTTGTGTTCAATTTCCTGGTAATAAAAGCAATTAGTTCATCATCATCAATTTTAGATATGTGATCCTCTTTGGGTTTCATACCTTAGAAATTATTCTTAGGCTTCATCTTTGTCTTAAATTTTGCTTCCTTCTTTGGTGGTATATCATCATTTACTCTCATTTCATAGGCAGTAAGGGTGCCATGTAATTGATCCATCTTCAACAGAGTAAGATCATGATTTTCTTCTATAGCAGATACTTTTTTTTATCAAACTTGAGGAATAAAGACCTTAATACCTTTTGGACTATAGTAGCCACTTTAAGATTCTCTCTATGACCTCTGATGATGTTCATAGTCTCATCAACTCTCTTTAGAAAGGATGTCATGGAATCTTCTTCCTTCATCTTGAGACTTTCAAATTGCCTTTTGTGAGCCTATGACTTAGCAAGTTTGACCTTTGAGTATCCTTCATAAATGATCAACATTTTTTCCCATATCTCTTTATCAGATTTACAATGGATTACTTTGGTGAACTTAGTCTCTATAAGCCCACAAGTGATGGCACTCATTACCTTATAGTTATTCTCAAAAATCTTGTCTACAACACTAGATGGAGGAGTAATAGAGCAACATAACCATCCAAAATAGATTACCATACATTAAACCTTAGGGACATAATGTATGTCCTCATCTTTGCACTCCAAAAATCATAATTCAATCCATTAAACATTGGTTCTTGCTTAGTATAGAAACCTCCTTGATAACTATGAATATTGTACTTTGGATTACCTTCAAGCTATCAAGCCTTTACCAAAGGACCTACTCTGATACCAATTGTTAGAGGTATAATCACTGAGATGGGGGGTGAATCAGTGATCCTAGATAATTCAAGCTCAATTCTAAACCTTTCAAACTCTTTGTCAATTACAACCAGCATTCATGAAGCATATACATCATTCATAGAAATGAACAAGGGAGACAATGCAAGGTCAACGACATAACACATGATATATGTGGGAAAGCCTCTTGGGGGAGAAAACCTAAAAGAACCTAAAATTGGACTACTATCTTATAATAACAAGATCTAATTTAGACTAGTTGTAACTGATCAAGGAACTACCGTCCCTTATTTAGTGAGACTTCAATCTCACAAGGTGCTACCACACCTATCTAGCTGAGTTGTAATAACAAATAGACCTTTATCAAGTTTCACCTTGTAAGGAGGCTATAACCTCGTAGATGTTGATTTGCCATAATAACACCTATGAACACATCCACATATGAACTAATGTCTTCAACACTTGATGATGGACCTCTAATTATCACTCTTCACCTTCGTTCATACTTAATCTATAAGAGCACTATTCTACCAATAGAATTATGACTTATAGGTCATACAAATAGTTCTCAAACTAATATGATCATCAAATCATCTACTAGGTACTCTACCTCTCTTTCACTCCATAATTCACACACCCAAGCCTCTCTCAAATCACACACAAGTCAACAAATCATCATCTTTGATTTCACTATATAAAAATCATTCATGATTATCATCATATTGGTCAGCCATTAGGTATGCATTAACACTTAAGGCATATATAATATGAATACATAGCTCAATACAATATTCATAGGTCAGCCATAGCATTTATGGGTCACCCTTAAGTATCTACACCTTTTAATTAGGCTCTTGTATCTCTTATAGGTCTCACAGAGACTTATTCACCCATTTAGCAATTCATTAAACAAAAAAAGAAACACATGACCATTTCCAAATGCATGGACCCACTACACATGATCTATAGGTCCCTTTTAAGTGCTAATAACCATCACAGTACCCTTCTACTTAATCACAAATCACTCAAACAACATTATGTGTACACAATCACTATGAATGTATACATAATCAACTTCTAAACCTTTGTTCATACTGCATACAATTGGTCAAACCTTCATAATTCACATTGACAATCCTAATGAAGTATACAACACTCCCCAATATCTAATTCATCAAGAGATATCAAAAGAAGCTCAATTACCCTTCTCAAGTTACTAATCAAACACGGTCAACTTTGAACCTTCATAACTTTGATTGTACATGCTTTTAGATCTTAAAATTTATATTTATAGATTCACTTTAGATTCTTCTAAAATTTAACTTTTTACACCATGAGAAAAAATTTCATAGATCAAAAGTATAACCTAAAAACTAGACACTAGTCAATCCTTTACAAATTAAAATATTCAAATACAAATGATCATAGTTAAACCTCGATCACTTTACTCACATATCATGTCCTCACTTCTTAGATAAATCATGCACCATCTATATCATTCTAAGTAACTTGACCTTTACCTTTCAGTTCTCATCATTGGATCTTCATCTTGACTATTTGACTTAATGTGCTACGTCAATCTATTATACATAGCTTAGTCTTTATCTATGCTTGATGTTAAACATCAAACACTTTTCCTCGTCTCACTACCTCCATACATTTATGAATGAACATGCTCCATTGATCCTTTTTAAGTAACTCAATCTTTACTCAGTTTAAGCATTGAACACATTGACCCATTTGACTTGTTGTACACCGTAGATCTAAATGTATGAACTCCCATGAACCATTGATCCTTGGAAAAATCTTGATCTTTATCTATGCTCAATGTTAAGCATAGAACACTTATCCTAATCTCATAGCATCCTGACATCTTGAATTAAATGTGCTTCATTAATTTTTCTCAAACTTTACCTTGTGAAAATTTGACAAAGTATGAGAACCTTGCTTATCTACCTGGAAGGCCAACTTTGCATAGTCATATATTTTACTCACTCACTCACAAGTTCTCAAATTTGGACCATATGATCTCCTCACATAGGATAATATAACCATGTGTCAAAATACTCCTAAAACATTTTACATATGATATATAACTTCATTAATCTACTCAATCAAATTTCTTCTACCATAAAGCCAACTATGTCAAGAACTATTTGAGAGGACCAACTTTTCACATGCATAAATTTTTCATGCTTCAGTGTTTGACCTAATTTATCATAAATCAACTAAGTATGGGAAAACACTATTTCAAATTTAGCTAAGTATGGGAAAACATTATCAAAATGCTTGAGAGCCAAAACTTTGCACTTGCATATCTTTTGTCTCACTTCATTGATAGACTTAAGAATTTATACATAGAAACTAGGGACTAATGTGATCAAAACCATATGACCAAATCCTCTTGACTCATCCACATGTGTTAATTATGATTTCATCAAACTACCTACTTATATTTTTGCCACTAGACCCAAAATGTCTAGATGATAATAATGATCAACTAGATGAAATCCACACATGCACTCAAGCACTCGAAGCATAGAGAACATCTTAAGGACCTCTTGCACATCCTAAAATTACCATACATATCCTTAAACATCTCTAATCAACCAAGCCTTCTTCAAGCATATGAAGACAAGCACATTACACACTTTGTCATTATCATTTAGACTATCAAGGCTCTTCATCCACTCCCTTGGACACCTTCATGACATCATTGACAACTCTCCAAAACCTAAAGACCCATCCACTTCATCTATTACCTAAGATGATAATCTTCCTAAAATAGCTTCAATCTCTTCTGATAAATCTTATGACATCATTCAACAAATTGAGATAACTTTAGCCTAAATATCCTTAATAGAGGTTCTTAAAACATCTAATTTACACCAAGAGATACTAAACTAAGTATTGAATGATATAAAATTCCATAGTGACTTGGATACCAATTGATTCCAATCACTAGTAGGACATTTAACCCCTTCACAACAGATCACTTTTGGTGCCTAGGATATGCCTCCCATTGGCCTACACCATAACTATCCCCTATTCATTTAAGTGTCCATATCCCACCATCATGTCTCTTGGGTTCTCATAGATAGAGGATCAATGCTAAATTTATGTAATCTAGACTTCTTTAATAAATTGGGATATTTGGAAACATTTTTGGGGCCTACCTTAATAATGATCAAAGCTTATTATGATAATAAGAGGATGTTCACTGGGACTATTTATCTTCCTATTATTATGGGACTCATTGTGCATCAAAAACTAGTCCATGTTGTGGATGTAGATATACCTTAAAATATGATGCTTGGATATCCATGGATTCATGAAATGTAAGGTGTTCCATCTACATTACATCAATGTTTTAAATTCCCCCACTCCAGAATGGAGGTCACCATCCCCATAGTCATTGGCCATATTCATAGTTATCAGATGGTCCAATCATCATCACCTTCTCCTAATATAGATAATTCAATCTTAAGTCCAATAGCTATCAAATACATCTCCCCTGATCAACTCAAATCCACATCTGATCCACTACCTAATGTCACTCAGTTGAAGATTACATTTGTAGGCTATGGAGAATAAAAATATAAAACTTTTTATGTTGATGATTTACCTCTCTCTCCATGAAACTATGGGTCCCTAGCCATGAGGAAGATTAATCCATCAAGTACCAATTTAGACCAATAACTTTCTCAAGTGTTGGATTATTATCCAAAGAATGCATTGAAGAATTGAATGATTCATGGATTATTCTAGATGATGATTCCCTTATTTCTCTAAGAAATCAATATCCCCATGTTTAGAATATGATGGAAAATATGCATTATAAATGGAAAGGATTGGGTAATCAAGATCAAGGTAGACTTGAACCCATCATGGTTTAATAATATCTTCAATATTTTTTTCTAGGGTACAGACTATATGATGATGACCTAAATAATATCATTATGGATTCTCTTTTGATATTTAGGCCATCTCTCCCTAATGAATAAATTGAAATAGGTTCTATTTGTAGTCTCTTCAAAGAGCTTGCTACCACCAACCTCTTCTCTTATACTACCATTTCCGCCATAAATATTTCCCTTTGTTATCCATTACTCATAGATTGGGATTCAAAATAGAAGCCTTTTATTTGACACATTTTAAAATGATGAATCAATTTTGGAATATATGGGAGCATGTGTTTTTATGCCATCTGGTGCCCATAAAAAGGGATTTTCCATAAATCTTTTTCAATCCATGTACTTTTGGGAACAACAAAAACTTTGTGATCAAAGTGATGAAGAGTACTATAAAGAGGAAAATCCTCCTAAGGAACTAGATGAACTTCCACATGACTCATTGGAATCAAAAGAATATTTTAACATTGACATAGATCTTATCAATTTATTTTCTTTAGATGTTTCAAAAATATCATTTCCTCCTTATTTACAAGAACATTCACCCTCTCTTATTGAGGATGTGGTAGAAGTCAATATTGGGATAGATCAACATCCCAGAATAGTTAAACTGAGGGCATCTTTGACACCCACAGAATGTGAAGTTATAATAGAGTTTCTTAAAGCAATTATTGACATATTTACATGGAGTTATGTTGACATGCCTAGATTAGACCCCTCATTAGTGGTACATCATTTGGTTATGCATCCAAATGTAAACTAATTAAACAAAAATTATAGAAGATTCATCCAAAAGTAGCACTATTAGTCAAAGAGGAGCTACATAAGTTCTTGTAAGATGGTTTTATCCACCCTATAGATTATTTTTATTGGATTTATAATATTGTCCTTATAACAAAGCTGTAAGGTAGAATTTGAATTTACACAAACTTTTGAGATATAAACAAATCATGTCCCAAGGATGACTTCCCCCTTCCAAACATTGACATGATACTATACTCAACTTTTGGATCCAAAATTCCATCTCTCATGGATGGTTTTTCAATATATAATCAAATTAAAATTGCAACTAAGGAGCAACACAAAATATATTTTATTACTCCATGTGGGATATTTTATTATCAGGTCATGCCTTTTAGCCTTAAAAATTATGGTGTAATGAATCAATGGGTGATGACAGTCATTTTCCATGATATGATGCATGAAATAGTTGAGGATTATGTGGATGGCATTCTAGGGAAGTCTCACCTAAGATCTAAACACCATTTTATTTTGAGAAGAATCTTTGAATTATTACAAGAGTACAAAGTCAGGATAAATCCCAAGAAGTGTGTATTTGGAGTTACTTCAAGAAAATAATTTCCATAAGAGACATAGAGGTAGACCCTATAAAGGTCAAACCAATCATGGAAATACCTCCACCTCACAATTTTAAGTAGCTCAAAAGTATTTAGGGAAAACTACAAGACATAAGGTATTTTATTTCCTAGCTTACAAACAAGTGTCACCCCTTCACCCATTTACTGAAGAAGGGGACTGCCTTTTACTAGAATTTTGAGTATCAATAAGATTTTGAAAATATCAAAAAATATTTGGCTAACCCACATATATTTTCACCACCTATCTTGGGATACCTTTGCTCCTATACATTTCATCAACCCCATGTGCAATAGGTTCCCTCTTGACACAACACAATAATCAAGGTAAGGAACAAGCCACATACTATCTAAATCACACATTAATATCTTATGAACTGAACTATATGCTAATAAAAAAGGCATGTTTATCTATGGTTTTATCCTCATATACTCTTTGGCACTACATGTTAAATAATCAAGTACAACTCATTACCAAGGTTGATTCCCTAAAATATTTATTATTCAAATCAGTGCTTATTGGAAGAATGGTAAAGTGAATAATGTTGCTTAGTGAGTTTGACATTGAATATATCAATCAAAAGGATATAAAAGGAAAAGTCATAGAATATCAATTGGTTGAAGCACCACTTGAAGTGACTAAACCCCTTGTAACAAACTTATTAGACAAATATATAATGAGTATTTCACAATCAAGCAACTAAAAATTATATTTTGATAGATCATTCACCATGCATGGATCAGGGGCAGGCATCCACCTCATCACCCCACAAGGTGATATTATTTTGAAATATTTTTACCTTACCTTCCCATGCACTAACAACATTTCAAAATATGAAGCCTTGATATCCAACCTTCACCTAGCCATTTAATGGAATATCAAGCACTTGCAAGTATTTGGTGACTCATAGTTAATAATCAATTAGGTCAATGATGAATTCTAGATGAAGGAAAAAAATTGTTCCCTTATAAGCAGTTGGTGGATTAGTTAAAATTAAATTTTCAATCCATAACATTTCATCAAGTGTCATGAGGAAGAAATAAAGCAACTAATTCAATGTCTACCATTGGCTCCCTCATTGATCTCCCTGAAGACATTTTAGAATGGAATTTTTTAATTGAGCATCTAATTATTCTAGCCCATCAATATAACTCCTTTTCAAATTTGTGTAATTAATGATCCCAATCTCCCTTGGTACCATGACATCTATAGGTACCTCTATGATAACATCCTCCCTTCTAACCTTAACTACCACCAATGAAAGGCCTTAATTCATTACACCTCTTGATATATAATCCTTGGTATCACACTTTATCGTAGAGGCTATGATGGAACCTTGTTAAGGTGTTTGACATCAAAAGAGGCCTCTCAGATGATCAAAGAGGTTCATGATAGTATATGTGGTGGGCACATCAGTAGAATGACCCTAGCTAAGAAACTTCTTTAAACTAGGTATTATTGACCAACCATGGAATAAGACTCTTCTCAATATGTGTGGAATTCATGGCTTATCAAAAACACAAGAATCTCATTCATGCTTTTACATAGGAACTATAGCCTATCATGATTCCATGGCCATTTTCCATATTGGGCCTTGATTTAATTGGCAAGATCAATTTGACTTCATCAGATGGTCACAAGTTCATTATTATGGCAAAAATGTACTTTACTAAATGGTTAGAGGTGATACTAATCACTTATACCATAGGCCTCCAAATATCTAAATTTATTCTCAATCAGATCATTTATTGATTTGGCATACCTGCCAAAATCATTTTAGACAATGGCAAATCATTCAAAAATTAGGAAGTTGAGGCGCTATGTCAAAAATATCACATCACATAGCATTTATCCTCTCTCTATTACCCATAGGGTAATGGACAATTGAAATCCACTAACAAGACCCTCATCAAAATCCTTAATAATATAATCAATCAAGTAGGTAAAAATTAGCACCTACAACTATATCTATCTTTGTGGTCTTATCACATAAGTGTTTGCACACCCATTGGGGCCACTCCATATGCCCTATTTTATGGTATATAAGAAATCTTGCTAGTGGAGATATAACTCCTCTCCCTATGAATTTCCTTAAAGGGCATCATCATTAACCATAATTGTAGATAGGAATTCCTATAATAAATCAATCTTCTTGATGAGAAACATCATAAGGCCTTTGATCACCTATGAGCATATCAAAATAGACTCAAAGGATAATACTATAACAAGATCCAATCTAGGGAATTTAAATTTAATGACCTATTCCTGAAGGAGAATCAGAATAACACCAACATAGATAGAGATAAGAAGGGTGAATTTGAAGCTAACTAGTTAGGGTCCTATATTATCATTTTTAAGTTTAGATCAGGAGCATATAAATTTTCCATGTTAGAGGTAAAAGAACTTGATGATCCTATAAACGTCATGCATATGAAGTGATTTTATATCTAATATGATTCATCATCCTTCAATTATGAGTCCTCACTCCTGGGACATCCCCTATCCACTCCATCCACCCATCATATCTCCCCACCACCCCAATAGTTTAATGAAAACTAGTTCTTTGAAACCTTAGGCAAGTACCATGATGAAAAATGGTCTCTGGCATCATGGTAGAATAATCTTGACCCTTGTCTCAATAGTGGGCATCCATCACATGGTTATTAAATATAAATAAGAGATAACTACTTTAGCATAAATAAGTAGACATGGTTTGTCAAGCACAGAGAATGTTTATTTGGGGGATTTCTCTAGAATCACTTATCCATATTAAACATATATATCCCCAAGTGTCATTACATATTTATCATTACTCCCTATCCTATCACCCCTTCAAAAACATCCTTTGATAAGTGTGTCTCCTTTTAACCTTAAATTTACATTCCATTCCCACTCATCCATTATTGTCACAAATCCTTGAGTCCACACTTTCCTGCTAATGTTGTCACTATGGAGGGTCACAAATTATAAATTCTCTTTTCTAGGTTTTTTATTGTACACTATGATACTAATTCCTGAGGGGTCATCATGACCCCCATTTCATGATTATTTACAAACTTGGTTAGAGTCTCATCCATATATAGACAAGATTTTGGGTACCATATATCTTGTATATACCCCCAACATCATCATTAGGCCCATTGTTTACAATCATTCTTAATAACTTCATTCCCCCTATAAATATCCCTATTAATATTACTATTCTTAGTCTATGTTATCTTTGACTATCTTGTGTGACCATGTGTTTTATTTCATATATGTGGGTGATGGTCTTTCATGTACATATTAAAGTGTTTTGTTTGATAATTGGTTTTTATATCAATTTGTATATCTTATTTTATCCATATTAATCCCATCACCACCCATTAATACTATCCCATCCCGTCACCACCCTACCTCCATGGTGTAAGAGGATTCCTACTATAGCAAGTGAAGACAAAGTGAACCAATGGGGGATTAATTATTCCTTAGCATATTCACCTCACAGGGCATAATCATGTAACTATCATGGCATATGCATGAACCACATTACATCAAAGTCATAACCATCCCCTAAACATGTACATCATGAACTAAAATCATACATCCATAAACATATAAATTCATCTCATGAAACTCCATTTGAAATAATAATCATATCCCATATACACTACATCTAACATCATACATGTAAATCAATCATGCTTACTACAATATCTACTCATCATCACATCATCAATAAAATGCCAATATATATCCATCACAATACATAATATTCATATTATCATATCATAAGAATAATCACATCATATAAATCATATAACCATCACATCATATCCATGAATAAATATATTACATCTAATCTAATCATGTCATGTAACCCCAAATAGTACCACATGTCTCAATAATATCTATGCAATCACATCATCATCACATAAACATAATTACATCCCATATCAGCATAAATAAACATCATCAATCATAAATCAATATACACACATCCATCATCACAACATCTCATTATATATATATGAAATAATTAGATATATATTATCCACATAGAATCCATGTCAAAAAATATGATACAATAACATGAGCCCATAGGGAAAGAATGAGCTAAAATACAAAATCCCCTATACATATGTACATCTCAGAACTCAAGGCTATGGCCTTAGTGTCCCTAGAGGTCCTAACCCGCTAAATAAGGTTGGTACATGGACTATGATGAACTAGCATGGAATGATATATCACACCACTCAATTGATACTGCATCCTCATAAATCATCTGATAATATTATGCTTCACATGTTAATCACATGATGTTCATCATCCCATGCTCCTTCATCACCTAGATAGCCTCATCCTTGGCCCTCTTAACCACCTCCACCTCTCCCATCAATGTGTAAATGCATGCTTTCATTTGTACAATCTACCCCTAAAATCTTATAATCTAAGCATCTCTACTCTAGATCTAGCTCTATAAAGTAGCAATATATGTTTGGGCCCAGGTAAGTTATCCATCTCACTATACCACCTACACCTATAAAGTTATAACATGTCCTTAGAGGCCATCTACCTATCCCTATACCTATGTTAACTACCCATCCTTCTGTGATACTTGGGCCTATAAAGTGACAACCTACCCTTGTACCTACACTAGCTAACCATCTCTCTAATCAATATCAATATAGAGATAAACTTGTCGTTAATCCCTCTCCTAGGTAAGTCTCATAACCTCTACTAATTTTGCCTGTATCTCTCCCTATATTCTAGCTAGATGAAACCTCTCATCCTTTATCAAGGGCTATCAAGAAGGTCATGCACCATCTCTACCTCCACTCCCACCTACTTGTACCCTTAGATGTGCCTATATATGTACCTAAGCCTGAGGCCCCATCTACATTGCCATAGTCACTTGATCACCATCTCCCTCATCTACATCCATAACATCATACCCAACATCCCCATCATGACCCTATACTTATGCTAACACCTATCTCATCCTCCATCATAGCCTAGCATATGCTTAAAGAGCTCTCCTCATAACACCCTACCTAACCACAACCCTTGTACATGTCAATCTAATTGGTATCCAAGGTATCCACCATGTTGTATAGGCCATTATCACACCTAGATCTGGTATTAGTGTATAAAAGTCCCACTTCACTAAGACAATGCTCTCATAATCAGTAAAGGCATCCACTCTATCTATTGGCCTCCTCCACTGAGGCCTCTCTCACTCACTTTGAATTAAAAAATGATCTATCCCTAGAACATCCTGAATAAAACCAAATTATCACTATACATAGTCAAGCTATTATCTCTCAATGATCAAATCTCATCAACCCATCAAGTAGCACTTAGTGAGCATGTACTAAGTCATTATATCATCATCCCATCCAAATTAGAGGCCATTGTATGGCATCCAAGTAATATACTCTAGGCACATGCTATCAAAATCACCTCTATAAAACCTCATCTCACTTGCATGCCCTAATTGTACCCCTAATAACACATACCAACCAAAAACCATCAGTTGCTCAGGTTAGTGAATTGTTAGTGTCCCCAATGGTCACTAGATAGAAATATGATCCCAGTTATAGATATAAAAAATCAATGAAGGCCCAAAGCTCATTGCTCCTCTATAGGCCCCCAAATGGCTCTCTCTATACAAAAGTGCCAAAATAGTAGGACCTTAGGCGAATACTCAAAAATCCTAAACCCTATTGGCCACCACATCTCCCATGCCTAAATGAAACCACTGACCACTCTTGTCTGATAGGAAGATTTTAGAAATAAGAGACATCACCACCATCATCAATCTATCAATGTTTCCCTCATGTAATCACTTATCAATATTGATGAATCTATCTTTCATCCCCACCTGTAATCCCCCAACTAGTCACTGCAATGTCCAAACTAGTGTATGAGACCTCTAATATATATGGTCTCCCTGCATATACAAATGAAAAATCCTATATACATCCTCTAGAGTGACTATCATCTCACCTATAATAAAATGAAAGGTTCTAGTATCTAAGTTATAGTGTTCTACTAGTGTTGTCATCATAAAGCACCTTAGTTGATGCATCTCATAAAGCACCTTTGGCCATTGTAATCATGATGCCATCATGCCTAGATCCTTCTACACCAATCACCATTCACTAATCACTACCTCCATCATCAAATACATGTCTTAACTCACCTATCCCATCTATCTTAAGTCACCTAAAAATCTTGACTAATCCCTAATTATTTATTACCCTTACCACTTTAAACCATCTAAATCACCCCTACCCTATCCTAACCCCTATCTCACTAACATTATCCAAACTACCATGCATCCCCACACCCCTAAACATTAACATCTAATTAACCTAATAAACCCACTCACTTTTAAGTGTCCCCCAACAAACACTTAATCCCCCTTCTTATCTACGCCATCTTATTCATCTAAACCACCTAACCTACCTATCTAACTAATTAGTTTAACTCCCTAGATCATCTAACCTATCCCATCACCCTAACAGTTACCCATTTTTCTAACCATTGACAAAATCACTAACCACAAAGTTCCCTTAGTGTTAGTTTTGATAAAACCACTACTTGACACTTATGATTTTATTTGACCTCCCAGTCAAACAAAACTACTAATCCCTAACCAATGATATTGCAAAACCATGACTTTCTAGTCGTGGTATTATAATATTAAGACTCCCTAATTATGAATTTTAATACCACAACTATGGACTTGTAGTATTACAATACCATGGATTACCCCCTCAAACCCATAAATCATAATGACAAAATCATGATTGAGGGCAAAACTGATAGTCACAATTTTGATGGAATCTTTTCTTGTAAAAATCCACCTAAAATCCTACCAAACCTTAAAAAAAGTCATAAAAACACTAAGTTAGGGTTTTGATACTCACTATAGGTCAACATTAGCCTCTCTCTAGTGCTCTCAAACCCTCTCACCATGATGGGAAGCTCAAGGTAACTAGTCCATGGTCTTGCCTCAGAGCTCAAATCATAATAAGTCAAAACATGCAAATGACCCAATTTTTACTCTATTATCCTATATTACCCTCTCCCATACACTCCTAATATCCCATTACTAACATTGACTATTTCCAATATCATCCATTTACCCAATTGTCCCAATCTAATCACTTTTAATTACCTTTTTAACATCATTTGGGGCATAGAATATCTAACCCCTTATCATCCACCTTATCCCATGACAAGCACTACATCATCCTGAGGTCTTTTAAGACTATGTATGTAACACCTAGTCCCACTTTTATGCCTAGGGATACTTTGGCCTCCATTTATCTATTATCACCATCCCATCCTTGGGCTAGTCACTTAATGATCACATATCATTTTCAAGCCCCGTATCTTATAAAACGTAGATCTCTATCACTGATCACAAATCCTTATCACTATTATCCCTTTTCAATCTTTCCCTAGCATGTTTCTTTTCTATGGGACTTATCACCAGCTTGAACCCATCTTATTTAAATCAATCTTGTCATATTAGTCAAAATGCTTTCTAGACATTTGTTGTATGTCTAGATCCCATTACTTAAGCTACTTTTTCTCCTTCCCTCTTGGGGCATATTAATTTTCAAATGGGGAATCCTAACCCCATCCTTTTTTGGTCTTATCCCACCCTAGGATTTCATTTTGAGTGACCATTTAGGTTGATTTCTCCTTTCATTCTCCCTCAAGGGGGCATCATATCTTACTAACATCTAACAGCGTCTAACATCATGGTTTTTCCTTGAAATACCATTAATACTTTCACTTCATTCTACTCGTAATACCATTTCAAAGAGGGGATAAATATATGTAGTAAATTATGCTCACCTTACTAACTATACTAATTATGCTAATTTAGTCTAATTCCCATATTTCCTAGCTAAATTAACTAATTACCAAATAACACACATCCCATTCCTATATTCCATAAACATTTACCCCATTCTAAAACAAATTAATCCCCTCATTAAACCCCTAATAGAACCTATTACACACTAACCTACTCACTAAGCCAACTAGCCAATTTGAAATTCTAAAATAATCTACCTACCCAACCACACCTATCCTATCCTCTCCTAAAACACTAAACCCTTGGGGAGATTTTTAGAATTGGAATATTCTATAAATCTTCCCCATTTTATCCCCCTTCTCCAAAACTCTATAATTCTAGATATCTCCATGGAATTAAAAATTCCATGGAAAATCCCTAGCCCTTGATTTCAATGGCCCAAATTTGAATTTGATCCATTGATTTCTCCCTTCATGCCTATTTAAACAAGCTCTCCCTACAGCCTTAAACTATCTTTTAGATCTATAAATCCATTATCTTGATACTATCTTGCATCCATAAAGCTTTCTTGCATCCATCTAAAACCACTATCAAGCTCATCCAACCATTTGGAAGCCATTATTAACACTTATCAAGCAATTTAACATTTCAAAATTTTGGGCATCAAACAATCCATGTACAAATCTTGGAGTGGAGCCATAAGGAGGTAAATGATGGTACTAATATTTTTATTATGTTTATTGCCTCCTTTATCCATTCCTATTAGTGTGATTAATTTTTAGGTTTTTTATTACTAGTATTAGTAATATAGCTTGGATCTAAAATTTAGTGCACAATAGATATCTTAAAGTTGATTCTTTTAGTTTAAATGTTTAAAATATACATTAGGTTACTTTTAGGAGTTGGGAACAAATTTTAGTGCTAGATTAAATTTTAAATGAAATAGATAACAGGAAACATAATATAATTCTTTCTTAATCATAAGTATATTTGTTTATGCTATTAAAATATGCAAATGATTCAGTGTTAATGAGAATTGATATATATTCATTAACATTAGATACATTTTAGTCAAGAGGATATAATTGTGGAACTAATAATCTAGAAAAATTTAGAGCCATAGCCCAGACTGTAATTTAATATAATAAATTTATACAAGTCAAATAGTCTAGTAAATGACATGCAATAAGATGTTGGGTAGAAGGGATTCTTGGAACTTTTAAATATAATAATTAAACCATTAAAACATAAATGTTTATCCCTTAAAAACCATGTTTTTGATATATGCAAAATAAATGTGTTGATGCTATGATTTATTTTTTCATGTTGGGAAAAACTATTTCTAAGGAATAGACTCAACTATTTCTTTACATTGAACACAAGTGATCACTGCATATCATGTGTTCTAATTATTAATGTGATTTATTCTTACTCAAGGAGAACAAATTAACAATCAAATCTATCACAATTGCTTATAATGACATCTCTTTAGACCTTTTATGTCAATAATTTTTTGATGTTTATTCAAGGATTTTGAGTAGCATACATGAATAAAGCATAAAAGAAAATAATGGCTTGAGTGTGCCATCTCAGTTTACTACTTCCCCACCTTTTTCATTCAAAAATAATAGTATACATGGGCCATCCTAATCATTTCAGCCATAGTTCACATACTCATGTACTTGACTCATATTTGGAAAACTAAAAAAAATTGACAAGGCAAATACTCATCAATACTTGACAAAGTAAAAAAAAATTAAATTTATATTAAAAATTTAAATTTTATACAAATTACATTTACATAATGTATCAAATGAGTCTATAAAATGTTGTAGAAGTGTGTTTTATTATATTTGAATACAAAGAGTACAAAATCACATAATCATGTGAATATATTAAACTATTATATATTTATGATGATTGTCATTGGAAATCATCATAATAATTTTTATATCGATGCAAGTTATAAATTACAAGAATTTATAATTTCTTCTTCCCTGTTTTAGTGAAATTTATGAGAAACTGAGAGGGTTAGTCTTCACATTATGTTGCAGCTCCTCACTCTATTTAGAATGTTGTGTATGTAGATCTACCCTAGTATCAGATGATAATGGACTTTCTACAAGGACATCATCTAATTCAATCTCTCTTGCTTCTACTATAACATTTCCTACACTTTCCATAGCTTGCCTTTAAAAATTAACAATATCATCATCTGTGAACAAAGGGGTCTTTTCATCCTACACAGTCCAGTCATTGTAGGGGTTTATCTCATCTAAATCAATAGGTAATTGTAATGTGCCATCTTTTCTTGTGCAAAGTTTAAAGTTATATTTCACAACAAAATAGGTCATTAAGGCATTTTTAAGTCAATTATTGAGTTTCTTCATGTGAATAACATAAAACAAACTCTAGTTTCACTCCCATCAAGAAGTGCTACAAGGTTGAGATAAAGTTTAGAGGGTTAGCTTTTGATATTTGGGGTATTTCCACCCTAATTTTCTTACCATGAACCTATAAATAAGATATTCAAAAGTTTTTAAGTAATTAATAATTGTAAATTTGTAATTTATAAGTTAATACTTCAATTTTTATTACCTAGTGTCTAGGTGGATCTCCTTTGGATATCTAGTGTTGAATAAAAGAGCCTCCCCCTAGCCTGTTTATAGTTATACAATTCTAAAATAATGAGTTATCTCACCTCAAATTCAAGTGTCATTATTTAAATGCATGTTAAGAGGTTTTTTATAACATCTTTTAATATCTTTGAATCCATCAGGGTATAAAAACTTGAGATTAAGGTAGTATTTTGATGCATGAATGGGTTGGTGGAATTGATTGTTCTACCTTCGATCAATTATCTTTGAAATGAGATCAAATATATCTCTATCACCCTTATAAAAACTTTATATTTCCTCTTTGGCCATATCCATGGTCTCATAAATCTTTCCCATTAGGTTTTTCTTCCCATCTACCAAACACAAAACCCTCACAAAAGGTTCCAACAAAGTTCCAAATAAATTAAAGTTATAAACTTTTTATAAAAAAAATACTTTAAAAAACTAAAAATAAAAAAAATCAACTTGAAATTTGAATTTACCTTGAATATCTAAAAATAATATAAAATATTATTTGTATTGTCTTCTCTCCATCAACGCTCTTTATATATGTTGAGTCTAACAATGCTTGACTCACAAACATCTATTTCAATGGCATAAAAAAACTACAAATATTTTGTAATGTAATGAAGTTATTTTCAAATATTGTGACACTTGCTCACACAAAAATTTTTTCCTTGGTGTGATTTCTTTCAAACTAAGAACCTAGGGGTGATTATAAATATATTTGGCAATGTTTCCAACATCTTCTACAACTGGTCTCACCTAATCAATTTTACCTATATTTTGAATTGAAAATAAAGGAATCAACTTAAGTTTTAATTTTAAAATTAAAGTTATCTCGATGATCTCTATATCTCTCTTCACAAAGACATCATAAAAAAATGTTTTTATGGTCCTCTCTCCATTAACATTATTTGAATGCATTCTCACAAATATCTGCTTCAATGATGTTAACAAACTAAAAACACTTTCTAATGTAAATAAGTTAGTTATAAACCTTATGACCCCTACCCACCTAGGGTCTTTTACCTTGGTGTGATATCTCATGAAGATGATAACTCAAGAGTGATTATAAATGTATTCGGTAATGTTTCTGGTATATTATACAATTGATTTAACCTAATAAATTTTGTCTATATCCTATAAAATAAGGTTAAGGTAGTAAGTCTTGAAAGGGGTCCAAAAGAGTAGTGATGAATGTCTCTCCTTAAACAATCTCAAAATCATCATATATGATGTTGAATTGTCAATAACAACATGCACAACATTCTTGATGTATACCTTTAAGACAACCTCATCTAGCATCAAGGTCAAAATTTATGCATTCTATACTTTTTTAGCAATATCAATTGAATTCAAAAAAAACATCTCACTATTTGAAGCTGCCTAAAAAATTAATGAGGGTAAGGCTCCTTCCATCTGTCCAACCATCTAAAAAATAGTGCATCCAATTTCTTTCCTCTACTTCTTTTGGTCTTCCATAATTGATTACATCTTCAACATCATCTTGGATCAGCCTCCCACTTAAGTCTTTTGGAGTGGGTGTCTTGTACCTTTTCTCTACAATTATTAATACCATCGCCAAATACTCTTAATACAAGTTCTTCACCACATTGAAGGGAAGGTTGTTTAAGTACCAAAAATTCACACACGCCTTATCTACTTCCACATGCACCTCCTAGTCCCACCTTGTACCTTTCAATGAAAATTATATTTAAGGTTTTTTTTTAGGTACAGAAATGATGTGATTGACTTTTCCTTGAACTGGATGACGTGGATGTGCCTTGCATGCAGGTATGTTTCTAGGTAAAAAAAATGTGCTTGGTTTTTTTGAATTGGATGAGGTAAAAATTCCTTACATTTGTGAATCATAGTTAGATCCCATAATATTTGTCATAGCTACCTCAATTTTCACTACCAATGCAAGAGCAATTGGTGTTGCTATTAGTAATTTTACCCTTTCCCTCTTTAGTTTCTTCTCATCTAACAATGTAAGTTCTACATTCATCTCTCTTTTTATTTTTCCCTGGTATTAGGACATGGCATGACATCACCATAATGAATGCATATAATATGGTACATGGGTTGATTGATACTTCCAAAAACCTTCTTCTATAAAAATGTACAAATCACGCCTATGGGATGGTTTAGGATGTATGACATACTTCCAAGTAATATCACAAATTTTAATGGGATGACTACCATGAGTGTGTGTTGATTTTATGTGGTGTTGGAGGCCATAATATCCTAACAACTACCCTATATCATGTTCAAATACAAAAAGTTTAGAAAATAACATTTAAAAAAAAACTTAAACTATAAAGTTGTAAATGTAAAATCTAAACTCTATGTATATAAAAAGATATAAAAGAAATTAAAATGACATATAAAAAAATTAAACCATAAATGTGTAAAATTAAACACTCAAAAATAAAAAATAAAATCATAAATTATGAAAAACTAACGTAAATCATGAATAAGAATTATAGAATTAAATGAAATGCATATACATTTGTTAAACATGTTTAGAAATCTAATATTAATGATTTATAAATAATTTACATGTTTGGGGAAAAAGAAAAAAGGAAAAAAAAAAAGAAAAACTAACCTAGACATTGAATTTCTTCAAATTTGTTGTAGATATCTACTAAAATGCACTTTGATTTGCTCAAAGGATGCTTAAATAGTGTGTTCTAATAGAGTGGTGGCATGTGTGCTTAAAAATATAAAAAAAATTTGGTTTTCCATATTGTTTTATTATTTTTTTCGTCTTTCCACTACATTTTTTTATAGTTCCAAACATGATGAGTTTGTGCACAATAGCCATTTAGCACTATATAAAAACTTGTACAAACTCGACCAATAAAACATATGGGTATAAGTAAATTATTACTCATGGGGCAATAATTTTGGTGAGTACTCACATACTACTCATAGAGTATGTTATCTATGATTTCAGCAATAAAAAATTTCATATCTATTTGGATGTTTATTTGACCTTATAACTAGTCTTATATTTTAATCCAACAATGGTCGTGCATGAGATTAATAATTTAATCTTGAGAAAGCATTATTAATTCTAATAGACAAAATCATGGGGTAATTTTTTATATAATGAATGTTGCCTTTGAAAATAGCCAATGCAATGGTTCAACATGAATGTTGATTTCCTTCTTTCAATATAAAGTACAATGTTGTACACACAAAATGCAAAAAAATTGTCCTTATTTAGGATTTATGAACGATAATTAAAATAACTTTAAAATCAATGAGAATAAAATATTATCAATTTATCCTTCCTCTTCACAACATCAACAAAGAGAGAATTTTGATTACAAATATTATAATTGTAATGAATTCCCTATGAAATTATAATGACTATTATTGCATGGTTAGATAAGCTTGTGGGAATGAAAACTTCATATGTTTGAATTATTATTTCATTGCATCAAATTTTGTGAAAGCATTAGATGGAAGGCCCCGAGCAAAATAGGTACCATTTAATTATGGAGGATGTCTATGTTGGAAGGATTATGTTTTATGTTAAATGAAATCTTTCACTTGTTAACTTCTCAAGGATTGTCTAATTGGATGGAAAGCATTAGATTGACTATTGAAGGGCCTCAATATAATGACCATGAATCTCACAAGGGTCAGCAAGGCATCATAAAATTTTGATAAATAATCAGACCTGAGTAATATAAACTATAAACTAATAGAAAGACTAAACTAGAAATTGATGAATGGCAAAGCTAACATAAAATAAAATTTGTTGAATTTTGAACCTAATATAAATTAAAATTTGATGAATATAAAATCTAATATAAACTATAACATAAAATTTATAGATTATGCTAGCAAAGTTCACTCAAATTTGTCCCAACAAGAGTATGGTTGGGGGAATAAAAAATTAAAAATAAATATAAAAAGTCTTTATTTATAGTATTTTTAAGTTTGATATGAGTTGAAATACAAGTTGGAAAAGGTGGACAATTAGTTAGATCATTAGGAATTGTCATTCAAATCAATTTATTGATTTCAATTAAAATAAATTATTCTAAATCAGTTATAGAAGGTTTGACAATTATTTTAAAAATGGTTTTTACATTAATCAAATATAAAATAGACACAGATTCAAGTGACTATTATTTTATATCAATATAAAAATTATTATAAATTTGTTTTAAATTCCTTTGATAATATGCAATGATATCTCCATTAAATATATAAAATGGAGGTTTGAGTAAGCCTATCATATAATTTCTTTATAAATATATATTATAATATATTATATTGAAAATTAACAAATGGTGAATTATGAGATTTTTATCTGGAAGATAGTTCTTTTAGAGGACTCTGCAATAATTTTTACAATTTTTTTATAAAGATATTCAAATTCTAATCACAAAAAATATCCATTTCTAATCAATCTATTTTTGAATGTTTATTTTTCGATAACTAATAGGATTAATGTATTATCTAATTTTATACTTAAAATTCAAGTTCAAGCCAAGAAATGTTATCTATAACTTACCCACCTCTAAACCCTACTTGATCATTGGGGTAACCCCCCTTGTGTAATTAGTAGAGTCCCTCCAAACTCTCCCCATTATAATGTTTCTCCCCAATGACATTTTACACCTTTAGGACCTCAAACTCATTACCATAGAGGTGTTAGTGGTATTGGTTGGAATGGCAAAAGTGGTGGTGCTATTTGGGATGGCATAGGTGTTGTTGGTCACTTTGGATGGTCCACACCATTGTAAATTAAGTTCCCTCATTTTGTCCTTGATATTTCTCCTGCTAGTCCAGATAATTTTGAGAATAAGGATAAAGAACAGTGAGAAGATATTTGGGGTGTTGTACCTAATTTTTCAAACACATTAGCTACTGGGGGTTGGGTAGGTTGGGGTGATAAACATAATGATCTTTGTCTTCTTCTCCTCCATCTTTTATCATTGTTCCTACCATTAAAATGATTTTTGATATGTGGCTTTATTATGTAGCTCTCTTATTTAATTGCTTTTTTAATTAAATAGTATTTTAAATTTTATTAAAACACTAATGTAATCTCTCACCTCTCATCAATGTGAATTTTTTAGTGTGATTACTTTCACTCACTTTTTTGTATGAATAAATTTATTAATTTATTTAGAAAATATTTTCAATTAAAAAAAATTGACTAATAAAAGATGTTTCATTCAAATATATATTTATAATAAATTACATGAAACATTGTAATGCTAATTAGTGATTACATTAAAATAGGTTAAGAGTACAAAAGTTGCATGTTTTCTTTTTTTGGAAAATTTGATGCCAAAGTGGTATTGAAATAATCACTTTGGTGTTTGTAATATTTTGATAAGAAGATGTCACATGGTTGTATAGGACAAGTGACATGTTTTTTAGTGTTATATTAGTTAATATTATAAAAAAAATTAAAATAATTATAATTTAATATTTTGATCAATATTTTTAGAATAAAAATTAATAAATTTGAGATATATTTTTTTAAAACTTATACAAATAATCCTGAATTTATTTAAGGTCTAAAACATAAGTTAATTAATTTTAAGAAAATAATTTATATTTCCTTTATAATTATTATTTTCTTTAAAAAATAAAGTATTTAGGATAAAAATCCTTAACATCAAATCTATAATCTAGGTATATAAGGGTTTAAAAACCTCCTTGAAAATTAAAATAGGAAATTTTTTACCTATCAATAGAATAAATGATTAAAGAGAAAACTTAATAGTTTTTAATAAAAATATAAACTATTTTAATTATCAATTTCTTTTAATTCTTATTTTCCATTATAAATTTAATAGGGTCTCTATGAAAATATGTTTATGCATCAAAGGAATGGAATGAATCCCAAATTATGAATGAATTCAATTATATTTATAATTATAATTATGTGAGATTATTAGTGATAACAAAAAGTTTTTACACTGTGCACAAACCCTTCACTACTAATCAAGTGTTGGTGTTTCAACAAATTTTCAAAAAAAAATTAAAACCTATGATTCCCTCCATCATAATCTCATTTCCAAATTTGGCTGAAGAGATAAAATACTAAAAATTTCACTTATGGCTCCTTACCTCCTTATTTTTCCTTGTCATTTCTATAACTAGTATCCATATCAAGATGACCACCATGCTTATCAACACATGTCATGCTAAGATAAGCATCAATCCTCATTTAGGAAGGGAAAAAAGCACACAAACCAAAAATTATATACTTTATATTTATACAAGTAGGATAGAAATCACAAAATTTCTAAAAAAAATGTAGAAGAATATCATATATAAACTATATTACCCCATGGCTTGACTAGGGATAGTTATAGGTTTGCCTTGGAAAATTATAAATTTTCCAATGCATTAAAACCTCTTTTAATGATCCCTTACATCCTTCCATGAAAAAATATTGGATATCACACTTAAAAGACAAAATACCTATTAGGTTTGTCTCATAAGAGGTCAAGAGTATGCTCCTCAAATTAGCTACCCAATCATCCATTTTATTTCCTTTCCTTTACACCTCTATATACTCTAAAATAAAATGTTGTGTTTGAGTATCCTTGAATTTTCCATATCTTAAAATTATGTCTTAATCTTATTCTAAATCTCAAGTTATTGATTTGATTTATTTTTTAATTATTATGTTGTTTTGCTACAACCATTTTCTCTATATAATCACAACATGGGAAATATAATACAACCCATGCAACTTCTTGTTTTAAAACTTACTTTCCCAAGATATTATCCATTTTTAATACCTTATAACATTATTATGCATATATTAAGTTTATTGACTCATAATCCCCATATTTTTGGGCCAAAATGGAAGTGAAGCAAGAGATAGTAAATTCCTTCATTGGCATTACAATATAAAGGTAAAATTGAAGGGTATTGAAGGCTAATTGATACTAAAGACCTATTTGTAAGTGGCTTGCTTAGGAATGGAAACCATAAATGGATTTTGCCTATGGATTATCCCATATTAGGTCCACATTAGTTTGCATGGAATTTTTATCCCCATGAGGTTTACATATTTTAATAAACATTGATAAGTTGATTTAACAAAAACTTCCCCTATTTTCTCCCAATTATAGATTAATGATTTTTCTATTGAAAAATGGAAGGTGATAAAAAAAATTATCTATTATATGCTTGGAAAATTAAAAGATCATATGGATTGAAACCACCTATTTTTTAGTCATTTTTCACACATTCTAGGTGGTGCCTTTGATGCCCTAAAGTCCCTCTCCTATTGGCCAATATATATTTGGTTCAGTTGATTCATCACATGTACAAATTGAGTTCAATTAGTCATAACAAAGGGGGTGTGGATCATAACTCAAATTGTATATGGAATTATTTATACAAGAGGTGATTCATCTAATTAGTGAGGCATTAGATGTTTGAACAAAAAAATTAACATTATTGTGATTTACTAGAGGGTGAAGATCTTGTTAGCGTGTGAATGGAATTTTTGCTCACTTAATTTATTTCAAGATGTTTTACGATATAGAATTTTTTTTTAAATCCTAATATATTAAAAATAATGTATAATTTTATTATGATCCTCTTTAAAAATGTTGTTGTGATTGAGTATCCTTGAATTTTCCATCTCTTAAAATGATGTCTTAATCCTACTCCAAATCCTAGATTATTGATTTGATTTATTATTGAAATATTGTGTTGTTTAGCTCCAACCATTTTCTCGATATAATCACAACATGGTAAATATAATAGAACCCATACAACAACATGTTGTAAAACCTACTTTCCTACGTTATTATCCATTTTTAATGCCTTATAACATTGTTGTACATATATTAAGTTTAGTGACTAATATTCCCCATATTTATGGGCCAAAAGTGAAGTGAATCAAGAGATGGTAAATTATTGCATTGGAATTATAACATAGAGGTAAAATTTAAGGGTTTTGAAGGCTCCTTTATCCTAAAGACCTATTTGTAAATGGCTTACTTATGAATGGTAACCACAAATGGCATTGGAATGTGGATTATCCCATTTTAATTCCACATTAGGTTACATGGAATTTTTCTCCTCATGAGGTTTTACATATTTTAATAAATATAGATAAGTTGATTTAACAAAAACTTCCCCTCTTTTATCCCAACTATAGATTAATGATTTTTCTATTAAAAAAGGGAAGGTGATAAAAAAATATCTATTATATGTTTAGAAAATGTACAAGAGCATATGTATTAAAACCACCTAGTTTTTAGTCATATTATTTAACTTTGTAGGTGGTGCCTTCAATGCCCTAAATTCCCTCTCATGTTGGTCAATATATATTTGGTTAAGTCGATTCATTGCATGTACAAATTAAGTTCAATTAGTCATAACAAAGGGGGTATATATCATAAATCAAATTGTATATGGATTGATTTATATAAAAGGTGATTCATTTAATTAGTGAAGCATTATATGTTTGAATATAAAATTTAACATTGTTATAATTTACTAGAGGTTGAAGATCTTGTCAGCATGTGAATGGAATTTTTGCTCTCCTAATTTATTACAAGAAATTTAAAGATATAATATATATATATATATATATATAGATATAACCTAATATATTAAAAATAATGTATCTTTTTATGTTGATCCTCTTTAAAAATGTTGTGTTTGAGTATCCTTGAATTTTCCATCACTTAAAATGGGTCTTAATCCTATTCTAGATCCTAAGTTATTGATTTGATTTGTTGTTGAAGTATTATGTTGTTTTACTACAATAATTTTCTCCATATTATCACAACATGTGAAGTATAATACAACCCATGAAACAACATGTTTTTAAATATAATTTCCCATGTTATTATCCATTTTTATTACCTTATAACCTTGCTAATAATATATTAATTTTAATGACTAATATTCCCCATATTTATGGACCAAAAGGGAAGTGAATCCAAAGATGTGTAAACACTATTTATGTATTATATATCACCTCCATCTTGTAAACTTGGAAAATTCAAACCTTAGTTGTTCCTCTCAGTTCTAAACATTTCCTATTGCCAAAAGGTTTATATACCCTATCTCTCTATTCCTATATTTATCTCTTAGTTATACCAATGTCATTCTAATGACCCAAGCCTTTCATCTTACCCAAAATTTTATAAACCTATTTATCATCTATCTTTACAAGTTTTGGACATGTGCCTATTTTCCAACAGCCCAGACACTTGCATCCCAGTCAAACACCTACATCAACACAAGTGTCCCTATCTAATGTAAGTGTCTAATGACCTAAACCAATCTAATTTAATAATAAAACATAATATTATGTTTGTCTTAAGTGATTTAATATAATTTATTATCTAAAGGGGTTGGTATAAATACAATATCAACCCTCATCCATTCCTCACCAGGCATAAATATAGCATAGACCTAGAAATTCATAAGGAAAAATACTAAAAACATTAAGTTGAGAATTAAAGTGAGTAAATGTTCCATATTTTATCCTTTCTCCATATCATTCATAGGTACAACACATATATAGGTCTAAATTATTGAAGGAGTAGCCCAAGATCCATATTTTCTAAGTTATAAGCTAGGTCACTATTGTACTTATCACATATTGCATGATTAACACACAAGACAACACATAGGGGAAAACTACATAAGTTTGAGGCCCTCTTAGGATTATTATCTATGTATACAGTGCTCATTGATAAAGGTCTCTTTGAGATAACTTGACACTATGTGCCCACTAACCCATTTTTCCCATAACCAATATGAAGATGAAGAACTAGGGTTTTATTATTTGACAAGGAGGGACAATCCATGACCCAAATTTGAATGCACCAAAGTGAAGGAAATACATAACCCAAAAACATCCATGTGGTCACATCTAGTTTTAAAAGGTATTTAATACTATACACCTGCATTTGATCTAAATAGAAGCATCGATACAAGTGTTTATAGCTATAGAGGGCATTTTTGCAAAATCTGATGGTTGATCTAGAATCTAAATCTAGTTTACTTTTTACCTATCATACATCTAGATCTCTTTTATCATTATAACTAGCTAAGTGTATTATTTTAATTATAATTTCAATATCTATCATAGTTTTACTTTTCATCTTTAGCATATCTCAACATAATAAATTTAGTATATGTTTTATCTGAGTTTTGTAATTAATTATCATGTTATAGAGTTAGTTTACCATTTTTTTACCTTGGCTATCTCTACCCTTTTAAAACTCTATTCCCTAATCTATATTTTATGGTTAATCATTTTTTGAATTTGATCTATAATAATGCAAATCTTATAGGGTGTTGTTTCCTAGGGTTTCTTATTTTATTATTGATTTATCTCTTTCATTATTTTTCAAAAAATATACTAAATAATTCCTCCATGGATAAATTTACCCAAACAAGGGATGACTTTGAAATATAATAAATGTATATTTTTCAAGCTATATCCCTTGATAACCAAATATAATTAACAATACCATATGATGACAAGTGGGCATATGTGATGCTTGAACTTGTAAAACATATTCAAGGTACTTCTATCTACCATACTGAACCCATTATTCACCAAAATTTTATATGGGATTCTTAAATCCATTTAATTAATCACCAATAAGAGAATTCATCTCATTATGCTCTTCATGCACATTCTACCACAAAACTGGATACACATGATTAAGATGCTCTTTCATATGATCATCGAAAGTTTCAAGAACTACATAAGGAAATTATGGCAAATTTACAAATCATAAACAAAATGGGTATTCCTTAAAGTAAATTTAATCAAACCCATACTTTTCCAATGTTTCCAAATAATATCCCCCTTATCAAGGGTGATGATTCTCTTCTACCTTCATTTGATACTGAAATTTTTTACAAAGTTAACCAAGACATCATGTCATCTTTACCAAGTAACTTTAAAGCACTAAGAAGAGGGAATAATTAAAACCTAAAGTCCCAAAGGCTCCTAATGTTCCAAATCTTTCACTCTTACCAATATCAACTAAGGTTTTCCAACCAATATATTTTTATCTCCAAAAATATTCATTCAAGAAAAAGGTTTTTTCTATACCAAAAGAGGTGCCTTTACCAAAGCTTCCTAAACTACCAATTTTTATATCTCTACCAAAGGTGAATGAACTGAGTTATTAAAATGTTATAAGCTATAAAAATGATATACCAAGGGTACCATAATTCAAATATCCTAAACCATTACTAAATATCCTAAATTCAATGATCCTGAACTTGCACTTATTATCCATGATGATGATGATACTCATATGCCAAGATTCAAAAGAAGTGGTGGATTATAATTAATGATAACACCTATTCTAAGCACCACCATTCCCATGGAGTATCTTATTTCTATGATGATCACTATTATGATCTTCAAAAATATATTTCTATACTTCAAATCCAAATGGCTTTTCATAACACTAAAGCAAATGTTACCTCATGTAATTATACACCTCGGAATGAAATCGATATGTTGAAATATGCCTTAAAATCATCTATTTTGTAATTCATGGATAGATTATCACTAGATTTGGTCTTCCTTACACCATTATCTCAAATAATGCCAAATATTTTGTGAGAAATTTGGGGAGTGAATGGGTTGTGAAACATAAAATCTACCTAAATAATTCATCCAATTATTAACCATAAGGTAATGGATTGTTAGAATATACCAACAAAAATCTCATAAAGATTATTAAATGGACAATGGAGGATAACTAGAGTATCTAAAATACTAACTTGAAGTTAGCACTTTGGGATGATAGGATCACTCTATAAAGAGCCTTTGAAATATATCCATTCATGTTGGTCTATGTAAGGTAAGTTATAATTTCACTATCAATAGAGTTACCATGTATAAAACTCACTCAATAGTTTGAATTAATTGAAGATGATGTAATGACCATGTAGTTAGTAGAACTCATGGAGTTAGAAGAGATTAAGAACCACTCAATGCAAGTTATGAAAGCAAATCAAGCTCAATAAAAGATGACTTTTAATAAGAAATCATTTGATAAGATATTCAATGAAGGATAATTAATTATAAAATGGGATGTTAAAATGGCCAATCCAGGTAATCATACAAATTTTGATGCAATATGGAGTGTTCCATACATCATAACCCAATGCAAAGGAGCTAATGCATTCTAGCTATCCAAGCTTAATGGATTGTGGAAACCTATCCCCATCAATGGGATATAACTCAAATCATGTTTTTAAGGTGAGAAATCTTTATAAAAACTTTGTACATATTAGGATTAGTTATTTTCTTATAAATAATTGATTTTTCACACTCTATAACTCATTAGGAGTTCTACTTCCTTAGTTTTATTTTCCCTATTTTGTTTCTTGTTTAGGCAATTCCCAGTTCTATTTTTCTCCAAGTAGGATGTGATAAACTTCAAATGACTCCATGCCCAATGCACTATAAAGCTACTATAAAAGAATTTATTAGTAGACAATCACCCAACAAAAGTTGCTAAAAAAATTGATATTTTTATGCCAAAAACCTCAAAACACCTTGTGCCTTAGAGGAGACCTATACAAATTTTGATAAAAATCTTTAAAATTACCTAAATACCTTTTTCTAAGACCCAAGCAGAAATTGGATATTTTTGTGCATTTTACATCTTTGTAAAATTGCAAAGTGCACCCAAACCTCTGCTTACCCACTTACCTAAGACCTAGTAGGAATTTAAACTTGCATTACAATTTGAAACTTTGAAAAGTCTAATGTAGACTTCAATTCCCTCCTTTCACCAAGACAAAATGAAGATCATAATTCTCACTACACATTGCAAAGTATCAAAGTGTAATCAAGATTAATCTACCCACCTCCTAAATAATTTCCACCGCCAAAACCCCCTTAGTGAAAAGTGGATAATGGAAAACAAATTACAAAATTGTAAACTTGTAAAATTATAAAGTGACTATGTGGACCCACTTTTCTTTCTTTTCATCCATCTACCACCAATGCTTATGTGCTTGGAATTTATTATAGGTTCTTTTAATATATAACTTAGGTTTTTCATTCTATTATTGACTTTACAATTAGAACTTTTCATCTCTAAGTGATGTTGTTAAACCAGATTTATTCACCTTCATTTCCAAATGATGCATTATAAACCAAACTTCCAAGATGATTTTCATTGCCAATTTGTAGAGTCCTACACATATATCACTAGTATTCTCCTAGGTCACCTACATTTTCCTTCATTTTAAGCCTTTTTCTTCTATTTAAAGCTTATCTCTTTCCAAAATCATACTTAAGATTTTCCTTAGAGATTGTCAAAGACATCATTATCTAAAATTATATTTTTCATTTAATTTTTACAATTTTCTAATTTTTACCTACACTTGTTAAAATCTTGTTAATTTTGTCTAGTTTCTTCTTGTTGCACGTAGGGTTTTCTTGAAGTTTGTCTAAATCTTGGAAAAATCCTTTTTGCCTTTACAAGATCAAGCACTATAGAGTTTTTAATTAAAAAAACACATAAAACCCCCATTTAAATCCAGGAAAAAATCCCCTTTGTTTTATCACTCTCAGTTCCCTTCAAAAGTCCAACTTTCCTTTAAAAACCATAACCTTGATGAAATTTTGATCATAATTTATAAAGTATTTACAAAATAAAACCCTACTAACTCTATGTCAAGTTTTATAGCTTCTATTCACAATATATTCTTGATAGAGCTACACCCTATAGAGCCATAACTAAATCCAACCAAGTTTAAAGAGGGAAAACAACTTGTAATTGCAAACCCAAATCTTGACCAGCTATGTAGTTGGTTTAACACACCTATTTTCCCAATACATATGTCTTGAAAAGAGATAAAGTTCAATTCAAAAGGACCTGGTGTCCCTTCTAGCGTAGATTTTAACATTAATAAGATACCTAATATAGACCTAGATCAAATAGATCTAATTGACTTCTAGACCATAGTAAATGCAAAATTCAATAATAAATAAATACATAGCATTTATGATAGTGGTTTACCTTAGGCTATAACATTCCCAATATCATTATAAATCCTTGAGCTTGTGCTCACCATGGTTAAACATTATGATTTAGAGAAGATGGAACTAGTAAATGATAAAGGGGATAAAATTCTAAGCCTTGATCCACGTTCTATTGATTCTATGTTCCTAATCCAAGAGTTTTAAAGTTACATAGATATTACCCATGATTCCTTTAAAAAAATTCTATTAAGATAATAACTCAGCCTGTGCCTAGGTTTTAAACAAGCAGTGGTAAAAAACCCCTACATCCTCATCCATAAGAATGCAACAACATGGCTAGGATAAAATTGAAAAATGAGGTAGTGGATATCATTATACTCTTACACAGAGTTATAAGGAGCCTAAATGTAAAAAATTATCAATATTGGATGTAATAATATATCTAGGTAATCCATTGGAAAAAATAATACATTCACTAGGCCTAATTTATTAATGACTCCATTAATAGATAGTTGATAAAGGTTTAAACTATAGGGAAATTTTATATGACCTCCTACTTTATCTATATTTTAGAAAAATGGAGGACAATCATAGGATTAAACACTATTAGATCACATCAACAAAGTTTATAACTACTACCTTGATCTCACTTTAGAGGGGAGCAAACAACAATTCATAAGAGTTAATGATACCTTCATCTACTGTATCATAATCATGTTTGAATAAGAGCTAGGGAGAACAAGGTATAATGATGTTGCAATAACAAAAATAGAAGATTTGGGGTCATAATTTATCCAATTCCCCACATATTCATACATTAAAGCTGGTTATTTTAGTGGGTGCCCTTACACCCTTCTTAGATATGTAAATGATAAATGGGCCTTAATGGAACTGGTAAGATAGCTAGTGGAAACCCACTTTTTTTATCTATCAATCATAAAATAGGCATACACTTCCCTATAATTATAGGGATATATACATTCCCTTTCTTATCTAAGGATAAATGTGTCAAAGAAGAGAAGACTCAAAAGAATTTAATAACTCTTGATGCTAGACCTTATTATGATGTGACTAGTTTTGTTGATAGTTTATTGGGTGCTTCATATTCTCACATTCCCTTTTATGAATATTATTAGGAGGATATGTAGGATGAGGAAAAGGTTAGATTCAAGGATTATTCTAGAATGACCCTTGCAAAAAAAAGACTTATGATATGGCACCAGTTATAAAAAAATTGAAAGATGAGGAAAAACTAATGGATAGGGTTTATTATGATAATCAAATCTACCTCCAAACCCTTCCTCAAACCAAGTGGTCTACACCTGAATATTTCTCCTTAATATACAAGACCACCCTAGTTATTAATAGAACTTTGAACTAGTTAAGATGAAAGGAGGTGAAAATAACAAAATAAAGATTGAGCATCATAGATAGATTCATAAGGGAAAAGGATAAGGGTACAAAGGTAGTAGTAGTAGAGGGTTCCAATAGTGGGACTCAATAAAATCAGCTAGTGGAGTTAGTTGTCTCACATAAAGGAAAGTAAAAGAAGAAAGCTAGAAGGGCCAGTTCCAATACCCAAGTACTAGCAGCCCAACCACTAGATCAAGCACTACCAATTTTTATTAAGGACATAACTATAACAACCCTTCTTCCTATTTATACTATCCAATCAATCCAAGTAATTACTTCTATTTATACCAGCTCACTAGTACAAGTAATTACTTATTTTTCTAATCCACTAGTACTAGTGATTCCTTTGGTAGTGAGTCAATTAGTGTAGTTGGTTATCTTAACTCCACTTCCACCTCCCTCTTCCACAATCACTTCCACCCCATTGATCACTAACACCACCCAATAATACATGACTATTGACTCAATCATTATGACTGTAACCCCACTATCCATAACATCCACTGGGTTGGATACAACCCCATATTCATCTTCCATTACACTTCCTATTATTTCTACTCTAGATATTCCCATTACATTTATAGATTATTTTTATACTTTGAATACCACCCTTCCATAAGTTCCCTTGTTCCAACCACACATGCCTACCTCTCTACCTATGTCACTTCTAGATTTTACACCCCTTATGCACACATCCACTTCACCCATACAAAAATATTTGCCTTCTTACACTCTCACATTAACCCAAACCCCCACTAAGGAGGTGGAAATAGAAATTCCAACTGACACAACTATGGATACTCAACCCACCAAAGGGGAAAATACATCTAAACCATTAGCTAAGGACTCAATGACAATATCAATGGTATATATGGCACTAGTCATGGTAACTACCAGTGTAATAGCTTTAATTGGAGACTCATAGATAATAGTGACCATTAGAATAACATAGAAATCACTAGTAGCCACTCCAAAATGACTTGCATAATCAATGTCTAAAAGGAGGAAATAAATGATATCTCCCTACACTCTGTACTTTGGTCTATTGAAAGCATCAAAAAAACCAAAGAGAGGCCCAAAAATCATCTCCAAAATATCATATGATGCAATAAGAAAAATTTATGTGGAGATAGTAGTTCCCCCACATAAAAAATAAAAGAAAGATTTAGTGGTGATGGATTATCAGCTATCTAAGGTGCACCTTGGTTGTCCAGAAGAGAAGGACTAAAACATGATTTCCATATGAGAATAAGTTCTCTATTTGATAAAATGGATAGTGACAAGGTTATTTAACATTAGCTAAAAAAATTTTAGTTGATAGTTATATTAAGAAAACTCATAGACCTAACAAATCCACCTTAATATATCAAGGCAACTAAATCTCTCTCTCAATTACCTGACAAAGAAACATTTGATGCAATGATATATATTTTTACAATGGGTAGATCTACAAAATATTGGGTTGAATAATTAATCACCAAAGGGAACAAAGTGATAAGACTGGCCATGTACTACTATACAACTTTGAAGGATGATCTTGAATCTCTAAAGGAATAGATAAAATTATGAATAAGAGGTTAAAAGGATGAACATCTATTTTCTCAAATTTCTAGAAATTGACCTAATAGAGAGTGACACCCTCATGTCTAAAAAGATAATATAAAACTATTTAGAGCATGATGGGATAGAGAGGGTAGCTAAATTTAGAATTAGAATACTCAATGAAAATATTGCTATGGATAAGATAACATGTGACAAGGTCACAGATGTAATGGATGATATTAAATATTCAATTTGTAAATTGTCATGTGGCACATCAAATTACCAAGATAAACATCTTCCTATTCAGGTTGTCTAGGATAAATTCAAAGAGGTCATTAAGAGGGAGGCAATACATGATGTAAATTTTTATTTGAAGTCCATCCATTAGTTTTTCAAGTATCATAATATACATGATCAAATGGAAAAGGATATCCAATTCTACATATCTTGGTCTAGAGAGTTATCTAAGATAATTGAATAATGTGGCATTAGTAATCTTTATATAATGGTCCTGACAAAGAGCACCTGCAAGATATATTTAGCATATTTGATTCTCAACGAGAGTATACAATAAAAAAAGGATAATGAATCCTCAAAAGTAATTGTTTTTGATTGATTATTTAATTATTTTAAAAATCATTTTGTAAACTAAAAATTTTGTAAGATACATTATAAGGTTGAAAGTTTCAAATTACAACTTTCATTTTGAAATCTCTTAACTTTAAGTTGAAAAAGATCTACTTGTAATTTTCAATTATCTTTATGTCAAACTTTAGTTGGAAAAGTGAAACTTGTATTTTTCATTTCTCTTTTTGACAAGTTGAATGGATTTAGTTGTAAAAGCTACATTGTAATTATCACTTTCCTTTTGTCAAGTTGAATGACTTAAAAGCTGTAAAAGTCTCAACTGCAAATTTTAAGTTAGGTTTTTCAAGTTTAGTTTTAAAAAATCTAAATATTAAAAATAATTCAAATTTTTACAAATTCATGAAGTTTATTTGGGTGCCCCAATTCTTGGCAGATATTTTATTAATACAACTCAAAGAGAGATGGTTTAACTAAAAAAATCCAAAAGATTTTTCTCCTTTTTGAACACTTGGTGAAGTGCCTAGCCATTACATAGTCCTCTTCTCCTTATACTCCACCAAACATTTCTTTTAAAGCTAGGAATGATGACATTTGTATGGAGACTCCTTGATTTTTTCTCTAAAACTAAGTGTAAGGGTTTTTGACTTTTTCTTTCTTAAGGGAATGATTTTGTGTATAAATATGGGTTTTCTACATATCCCAAACATCTTTTTGTTGATAGACAAATGTTTTTGTTCTTGAGAAATTTATCTACATGTTGTAACCTAGAGAATATTAATAGACTTAATATATGTCTTCCATTTCTTGTGTTATCTTTGTGTATGTACATATTTTAATAAATTTGTGAATGATCTACATCTTATTTCATTTATATAAGAATAATTTGTGGTATTAATATTTACCTTTTGAAATATTATTGACAAAAAATAAATAATTTTTTTCTTTATTTGATAAAATTCCCAATATTGCCTTTGATGTTATACTTGTGTAAGATTGTGTTTCAAGAAATTTCAACATTTTAATTATTCAACTGTGTTCAATTAGAGAAAACATTAATTTACACTAGAAACATTTGATGTATAGCCATTTTAAAATTTTAAAACTCATTCTAAACTCTTTTCCTCATGAGTTAAAACCATATTTAGGAATAAAATCACTAAGAAGCTAAAGTTTGAAGGGAAATGTTCATGTATCAGTTGCACTAAGCTTAGTGAAAGCAAGTCAACCTTCTCCAAAGGTTCAATTAAATTTTAAAATATCCCATAGATTAGAGGTAATCCCATTGTGTCAATATATTTACCAAGTACTAAAACTCTTAAAATACAAAATGGGTGCAAAATCTAATTGATAACAGGTACATTTACAAGTACAAGTGTATGAAAATACTTAGAAAAAGGGTTATAGGTGTATTTATGAGGAAATGAGGCATGACATGGATTCCAAACCATGATAAAAGGTAAATTAAGATTTAATAAAGGTTTAAAAACTCTGTAAATACTATTTTAGGTCTCATATAGAAATGTTTGGGTTTGTAAATTAGAACTTGATAAAAATGTGAAGAAAACTCACTTTTGTAGGCCAAAAGGAGAAGTTTTAGGCCTATAGAGTTATTAAAAAGGCCTATCCTAAGAATATTAAGTGTGAAATAGTTTTTTAATCCCCCAAAAAAATATTTCAATCATAAAAAACTTCAAATTTCATGAAAAACACTTCAAATGCCTCTTAAGTATATACAAACACCTACACTAGGGTTTTTGACCATTTCATGGTTCACCCATTTGTATAGGGTCTCAAGAGCTAAAAATTGGAATGAATAATGGTATTATAATTTTTTAAGTTAATAAAACACTTCTTGTAATTTTAACATGTGTGTAAGGCCATTTGATCAAAAACTTAGTTTTTACGCAAGGAGGCCTAATTAAGCCTAATTAGAGAGAGAAAATGGGCTAAAAAGTGTACTTCCACTTAAAGTTAGGTCCTTAAACATGGAATCGAGATGTTATGGGATAATAGGTACTCAAATATGTCTTTATTTATCCAATATAGTTTATACATTTTTCCACACAAGGAGGTTTACCTATTTTGAGGGGTATAAGGAATAATAGAAAAACAAGGTAAAAGAACAAAATCACATGTTTTAAACTATTTGATAGTTAATACATCTTGTTTCAAGTCTAGAATCATTTTTATAGGAAATCCATGGAGGAAAAATGATTTAATCATATCAAAATAAAGTTTTATACCTTCTACACCCTATTGTAGAAGAAAGAGTTCAAGTGTTTAAATCACCAAATTAATATATAAAAGTTATTCAACATGCTTTTCAAGGTGACCCATACCTCCTATGCCACTTGGTGAGAAATGAAAATTAAATAGGTTAGTTAAAATACATTTTAAAATGGTTTAATGAGTCTTTAACATCCTAGGAAGACCTTTCCTGTCTCCTACACCAAGCAAGAAGACAAAGTCAAACAAGTTTTAAGAGCCTTAAAACACCCCTATCAAGGTAGAGAAACAACATTCAAGAGTATATGAGTTTGTCTAGGAATTTATTAAGACTTTAAGACATATTTTAAAGAGGATACTTCTTCATAAAAAAAATATAGGTGTATACAAGTAATAATATAGGAACATGTATGGGTCAAACTCCACCAATCAGTGTTTATGACCTTTTCAAACCTTCCAAGCAAGTCTAGCTCAAAACTCTACATAATTTTTGAAAAGATAAGAATGATATAATATATAATATACTATGTATAGGCTGAAGGAAGACTAAGTGGATGACTCATCCCTAGTATTTTATATATTTTCTCTCTCTTTCCTTTCTTACTTTCTCTTTAAGTATGCCTAGTTCTGGAATTTGTATATATCCTTAACCTAAGTTGTGGTAGATTTCTACTAATAAAAATGCTTGTATTTGGCTCTTTGGAATGAATAAGACTAACTTTTGGCCTCCTCAATGTTTATAACTAGTGTATGATTATGGCTTGTAGGTGAATGTTAGTGATGATGAATGATTACTTACATTTATACTTTATTATGTACCTATTTTTAGGTGTTTAGTCATCCTTATAGGTTACATAGTGTGATTGAATAGAATTATATGTATGGCAAGTGTAATCCTTCATTAGTGTCCTTGAGAGATCTATTGATCAGCTACCTTAGATCATACATCAATCTAATATCCTCTATGTGAAACATTGATGTTTGGAGATCCCTTGTTTGAGTAGTGCAATTAGGTTTATGCCATTATTAAACTTCTTAATATAGATTAGATATGTGAAGGAGAAATTAATGTGTATCACGACCCTTAGGTAGATTTTCTTTCATGTTATCTTCCTCTCTTTTACATTGTAAGCTATTAGTTTAGTATAGAGAGCCTAACTAATAAATCAAGGGGAATTATTCCCTTATAATATAAATATTTGATCCACCTATTAAGCAACCCATAGCCTAGGATTGTCTCCACATTACCCCAAACTATGAGGGACTGAATAACTTTCATAAGAGTGCAAGTTTGAGCAGATAATAATTTTTGATATGCTCAGTGGGATTAATGTCCAAATAAGTTTAAGGATTATTAGTGTTGTTCTCTATATTTTAGTGTTTAGATCTATTCAAAATATCAATGGGGTATTCAAGTTCTATCATCTGGTTGTAGTAACCCAAGCACTTGTTCAAGTAAGTTATGTTTCCAATTCATTATCTTAATAAAGTGTTATGGATGGGTATGAAGATAATTTTTGTGATATACCTCCTTATTAGTCCTATAATGAACCATACCAGCCTTGTCATGATCCTTATAAGCCTTACCATGTGTTTTATCATTCTTATGATTAGGCACACCAACAATATAAAGGTTCATATCAATTTTATAGTGATCCTTATCAAACTCACTATGAACATAACTATATGCCTTGGTAGCCTTATCAATTTTGTCACCCTCATGAATATCAAGAGTATGACTCTTACCCTCCATTTGAGTTGTATCAGTCTTATGACAAGCCTACAACTTACCCATATGTCTATGATGCTGCATACAAATAACCTTATTTTTAAGAAAGAATGGATGAGATGGAGATCAAGGTAATAGAATGTGCAAAAAGAGTTTATTCAACTTATTAATATCATAAAATGATTGTATTGTTTCAAACTATGTCTAATGATCCATTAGAGAGGAAAGAGTTGTGTAATTTTGTATTAGAGAAGATGGAGACCTAGGAGAGGAAAAAAAGAGAGTTAGATCAGGTATGTTAAGAGCCTTCTTATGTTTATCATCAACCTTATTATACTCCATATTCTTATGAAAACATTAACCCTCCTGAATAAGAGCCTTTCTAAGAAAACATAGACAACCAATTTGAAGCATTGAAGTTTGAAACCAAATAAGATCTTGTACCTATTCAATCCACTCCTCTCCCTTCTCAAGAACATAAAGTTGTTCCATCTTGTAGGTCTATCCAATAAGGATTTCAAGACAAGGAAAAGGTCATAGCTGAAATTTTTTTAGATCATTTTGTATCTATTAATTAACCTCAATAAATTTATGAGAAGAATGAAATGGTTATGGATAAGGATGAGACACTCATAACACAACTAAATTTTCTTTCTCTTCAAGCATTCCTATAAGAATCCATCATTCCCAAGACCTCATGTTGAAAGAATACTCCTTCACTTCCCAATCTTATTCATGATAAATATGCAATGCCTAATACTCCCTTTCAAACTCATGAGCATGTTCATCACCCTAAAACCATCTCCCTTCTAGAAGAAGATACTATTATATGGAAGATAGAGAAAGAATTTGCAGTTGAATTTCAGATTCAAAGAGAATGTGAGGAGCACAATTCAAGTGTGTGTAAGGAATATATCTTTATTGGTAACTAGATTGAGGAATAAAAAATCAATATGGTTTTAAAATATGAGCTATTAGAATGTGGTATTGATAGTTTACATTAAGAAGGATATCCAATTACATCTAGTCTTCCTAAGGTTGTAGCCAGTATTAATGCCAAAGGTTCTCAAAGCCACCTAGTTGAAGTCATGAATTAATTTGATGTGGGTTGGAATGATCAAGAAGATGAACTTCAATAGGATGATTCCCAATCACATAATGATTTCATATAAAGTTTCTTGACAACCCTATAGTTCTTAAGGAGAGATATAAATATGCTATTCAAGTTGGTCTCATTCAAGTTGACTAAAGTGAGGAGATAAAAAGTGATTGGTAGTAATGCCTTGAATATATTTAAGATATTGAAGGCTTTTGTAAGAAGACATCTCATATTGAGCATGTTTATGAGGAGTTTGATAAAGAAACACCCATTGAATACCATGATGCAACTTGGGTTGAATATGCAAATCTCCTTAAAGAATTTGATGAACTTGTAGTAGCTAATAACAAGAATGAGGTCATTCAAGATGCCATAAAACCTAAGGACAATGCCTAGATAGAGTATAATTTTTTGAATTTGTAGATGATAAGAAATATGGAGTGGATATTTAAGTTCAAGATGAATATGTCTTTATTAGTGCCTGGTTTGTTATGTTTACTGACATGAAGACATAACAAGAGAGTTGGTAAGTAATAAGCATTGCCTATCAAGCACTATGTTCAAGAGGAATATTATTTCACACCCTTGATTATCACATGAAGAAAATGATCTCAAAATATTCCCTTTTGATCTAATAGGATAAATCTTGGTATTTTAGTTTGTACATAATAATTTTCTTATGTTTGTTGTGTTTCCTAAGTGCTTTATAGCACAAGTGTGGTGTGTGTCTTTTTGGTGATTTGTATTGTTGTGTGTGTTATTCTCATTTTGTGTGTATTGGAGGTAAATAAGTTATCTTATAATATTAAAGATTCATGCATCCAAGGTCAAGGTATGATCATGTGTATTTCAAAGTATGAGAGATACTCTATGAGCCTAAAAGAGATGCAAAGTTACTGGTTCACAAGCATAGTAGGCATGCTACCCAATTGAGTCACAAAAGATGTTGAAAAGTTTGACCTCCCAATTCAAATTGTCACCCCTGTAGTTTTAAAATTGACCTTATGTCTTATTTATCCCTTTGAAAGTTGTATTTTAGAATTTTTTAGCATGGTTTGGAGAAGTTAAGGTTTATTTGCAAAGTTTAAGGTAACTAAATGTATCAACCTCTATAAGCCTTAAATATTAGTCTAATCACTCCTCAATAACATGTCAATATGTGTAAATACCAATATGAGATCATAATACTATATTACACCCTTGGAATTATAAAAAAGGGTTCATTTTTCATTTATAAATATTAAGGTTAGTTTGGAAACTTTAAGGTTTTGGTCTTATTCTTGTCTCAACCTTTATAAGCCTAGATATTTACCTAAGTGTAAAATCCAAGTTGGGGAGATATCAAAATAAGTTAAGTAATCTTGGTAGATATGTAATTCATTAAAAACCTTCCTCTATTCACAGATATAAGGGTCAAAAAGGCAAAATAAAAACCTATAACAGTCATTAAATGAAGCTACTTCAAGGGAGTAATAAGGAAACACACTGTCTTAGAGGAAAGAGTGGTAAAATAAAATCCTAATGCCAACATGAGTAATGAAGAATGTTTGGAAAGGTAGGATTAATCTACATAAAGGAAACATAGTGTTTTGATGATCTCCATTGTGGTTCATAACCCAAAAACATAGCCCATCAGTCTAGAGTTTCCAAGCATGTCAAGCCATTACACAAGCACAATCACCTTATGATATATACATATATGAGTACTATATGTCATGTAATAAAGTAATTAAAGATTAAATTATGTTTTTTAAAATAAAATTATATATTTTAAGGGATCTTATGCACAAAAAACCCCTCTTGAGCTCCTAATTCAATTTGTAATAGTTCTAGGGACAACTTCATTTGCTCAAAAATGTATGGACAAGGTGTATGAGGTAAAATCATATTCAATAATGAAAATGGGTTGATTTAAATTTATGTTATTTCCATTCATTCATAGATATTGGGGCTAACCACTATTTGTGGTTGTTAAGAACTTACACCTCTCACAAATTACCTAGAAGAAATTGAAAGGCTTCCAACTTTTACTCAGATCTCCAAGGAGGAGATCATGGTGGTAGGAAAATTTAGGGGGAATTAAGGGGGTATATACACTATAAAGCTATGGAATTAATTTTTCCATCCAATTATTGTACTTTATAAATCATTATTAAGATGATAAAGCACTTCAAACCTTCCTTAAATCCTTACATGAGATAAATGAGAGAAAAAGTGAAATAATTGACTCTAAATGCCTCAAATATGTCATATAAACACTTTTATCATGTTATGCACTCCATGAAGGACCTATGCACAACTTTTATGGTATGATCATCTATATGTATAGGTGAAATATCATGTGATGTAGATGTTTCAAGTATAAAAATAAGGTTTTGACCATGTTATGTAGGTCAAGTTCATGGTGAAAGGTGTTTTTATTTATTCACCCTATCAAATCCAAAAAAATACATTAATTTTTCCATGAAGGTGTTTCCTAAGGTCTAAAATTTATCCAAAATATCTTAGTAAATGTTTTCAATTCTACAAGGAGCATTAAAGTCTTGATCAACATTGATGAGCTATTGGGAGGTAGTGCTAGGAATGATTGCATAATAAAGAGAATGAATGATATCTTGTGCCACATTTAATAATTAATCACAAAATTTGGATTCAAAAACAATAGGAGAGGGTGAAAATTAAAATCATTTGGGTTCTTCACTAAGGACTATCTCCCAGCCTAAGCATAGGCTAATCAAGTCTTGATGAGTTAAGTGAGGGTAAGAGACATGTTTTTGTGAATGCTTTTAGAGGAAAGATTTTTAATAGATCATAGTGATAAAATAAAAAATTTTACACCTTTTTTATGGTCAAGTCTAACAATAACTCTTTAAAACTTAGTGTAATCAGTTATCTTGATTAAAGGGAGACATGTACACCTATAGTTAATAGATAATTCTAGCATGAAGGTGGATAATAAAGATGTAAAGTTTTTATCATAGATGAGTGAGGGTCATAACCTAATAAAAAGTGTAAAAGATAAATCATGACGTATTATTGTGGTTGCATTACCAAGATAGCTTTGAGGGAGAGAGTACCATGTATCTATAGTCATATGGTAGGCCATATGACTACAATACCATAAAGAAAAGTAAAAAGAGGTTAGAGGTCTAGTTGAGAGACCTTGAAATTTTTTTTTAGGTAATTAATATAATTAATAATAATCATCTAAGTTTTCAATCTTGTTTGAATAATTTTTTTAAGCAAGCTCATGTCAAGAGACTTAGTACATACACATACACCTAAAAACCAGTCTAAGAAAAGGAGAAAAAGTCATATTTTTTGAATTTTTAGTAAGTTTTAAAGGGTTAAAATATATATAAGAGAGAATATTTAAGATAAATATGTCCAATTTAATCAATAATAAGTTAATACTCAATGAAAAGATGCTCATGCCCAAGATGACATAGTCAAGAATTCCAAGCCCATTGAATACCTATAGGTTTATCTCATAGTAAAGTGAAGAGAAAAAATAGATATAATTGATATTGGAGCATGTGATGGTCACTAAAGGTTTATATTACCTTAAAAAATACTTCCATAAAGTTTTGATCCAACATAAGAGGAGAAAGGCTCAAGAAATAGACATCTAGGATCAAGAAGCTCAAGTTGCCAATAAGCCCTTATGTGGTGAAGAATCAAGGGTTCAGATTTTTTTTAAAGATCATGGATTATGGAAGATAATTTTGAATCATGTTATGGATCATT
>JARHVA010005023.1:0-170000 GCA_037957365.1 Torreya grandis
AGAGAGAGAGAGAGAGTTATGAGCTAAAATTTTGGAAATTATTTAGGGTCTAAGTAATATTAAAATAATTTTAATTATTTTTCATATTAGTTGCCTTTTAGTTATGAATAATCACTAACAATGACAATAGGTCACTATGGCCCATTTATCTAAGAGGGGTTTGTTATTTCACTTGTTTCTATAAATCAAAAATATATGAAGAGGAATTATTTTTAGGGTGGTTTTTATAGGTATTTTATCTACCTTTAATTTTGGTTTCACCTTCCAAATCATCTCTATGAGGTGATTTCACTTGAAGTAAGAATGTCTTAGTGCACAGGCTATTTCAGTGAATTTTGATGCAAGTCTCTATTTTATCTTCATGGTAGTGATTATAAAATATTTATAGTACTTAATTGTTAATTTAAAATACATAATTTTTATTTATTCATTTTTACTTTGTATTAGATGTGTTTTGGTCCATTTACTTCAAGTGTGATACTCTTTAGGAACATGGTTAATGTTTGAATAGTCTACTAGAGGTTTTAATCTTGTTTTAGCTAAAAAAATAAGTAATATATCATAGTGTGAATTTATTGAGATAACATTTCACATGTTGAAACATGAGAGGTTCAAGATGGTAGTTAAATTCACCTTCAAATGAGAGACTCATAGTTGTTTCCTTCAAATGCATGTTGTATAAATAGTAAGAATAAATGGAAAATGTTCAAGAGTCATGCGAAGGCCTAATACATATCTTCATGTATGAAATCATATATATATATATATATATATACACACACACACACACACACACACACACACACCTGACTTCCACCAAGTTACTTCCAATTGACTAGAATTCTCTAATTTACAACTCATAAGCTTATACATTAGAATGATTGCATGTAGTCCATATAGGACTATAAGGTAAGTTAAGGATGATTATGATGTTTGTCTTGAGATTTGTTAACCATTGATTATTTATATAATAATGGATATTGATTTTAATAATGTTTAAAATTATAAGGAATTAGGAAAGATAAATGTTTATATCCTATATAGTCAAATGAGACCTATAGGCCTCAAGCCTATAGGTCCTCATTTTGGAACACAATTATCACTCTCCGACACAAATTAAAACTAGGATAGGGAAGGTTTTATTGGAACAAAAAGTGATGATAGTGATTAAACTCATCAATAAGTAACTAATACAATCACTGTCAGAAATCAAATGGTCCAAGCATGCAATATGTAGTCAACACCCTCTAGCTCTCTCCTACAATCACCAATAGTAATGTATATTTGATGACAAGTGAATAGTGATTGGAAAGTGTCATAGAAGAAAAAACATACCCTATGGATGATGAAATAAACCCTTACCAAAGGTTTTTATCATTCAATAATCATGGTAAGAGATAACACATTCTCAAACTCATAACATAGTCAACATCCCAAAAGGCCATCTACAGGACTATTTGAGGTACCATGTCCAAGTTTTAAGCCTAGGAAAAGAGATGTGTATTGTATTAAAAAGGATTTGAACCCAATTATAACTTTAAAAAATTTAAAATTATATTGGGGATATGGTATGATAAATATGAGGTTTCAAATCACAAGTTGCAGTCAAGCTACCGAATAGTCACCTACAAGTGGCTAATAAAGGGTAGACTGACCTTAAAATTGAGGCCAAGAATAGAGTGGTGTTAAAATAATTATAAGCCTTAATGATACTCCATCCAATTTTAGGTACAAAAATAGGGATAATGATGAGGATATGAGGTTCCAAAACCCAAAGAATATAGTCTAAACATCAAGAACACCTACAGGCTGTAAGATCTTAGTCTAGGCTAGTGTTAAGGATAACCAAGGAGTCAAAGTGTTAAGAAGTTATTGAAACCAATTGGGACTTAAATAAACATTAATTAATGATTTGGATAATTTATTGATGACAATATTGAGGTTTCTAAACCCTATTCACAGTCATGGACCCTAAATAACACCTACATGCATATATGGACAGGTTGGTCTTAAAGCTTGAATAAGACAAGGTACATGTAAAGGAATCTGAGTATGTATTAGTTTATAATAAGCCATGGGTTAATTTTAAAACCAAATATAAACAAAGTAAATATGAACTAAACTAAGTTTCAAAACCTTATATGTAGTCAAGAGATTAACCTATAGGTCTACTTGTTCTTCGAAGGCTTTTCTTGGATAGAAGAAGGGAAAATAACTATGAATAGGTATAAAATAGTGAATATAATTTTAATATGGTTTCCAAAATTTAATAAATATATCATTTTAAACAATCAGACCTAACAAGATGATAAAAGATCAAAACATAGTCTAAGAGCTAACTCTCACATAGTCACACAGGCTACAACCAACCTTGAGTAAAATTGAGTTTTAAGGGATCTAGAAGCATGATCAGGTTTTGAAAATTATTATAGAGGGTTTTTTCGAGTTTAAAAAGACATCCATTGTATCATTGAGTTCACACAAATATTTTAAGTACTCAATGTTTTATCTCAGACTTGACCCACTCCTTTAGTAAGGGGAAGTCATGAGATTAAGGCATCTATCTAACCTCAAAGAGAAAAATAATAATTTTTAAACCTCATAAAGGGTAATAAAGTTTGAAAAAATTCATGTAAATAGTCTCCATATAAATCTAGGTGTCAAAAACACTCAATGTTCAGTCCAAGTGCCCTTGAGGGATAGAAAAGAGAAGGCATGCTCTTAACCCCAAACACACTAACCAATATACTTTGAACATATAGAGGGGTAAAAAAGACTTATAATTCATGTAGAATCATATAAAATGTTTTTTTTAAGGTTTACAAACCTCTAACAGTAGTGGGAAGGATTTTTGAGACCCAAAAATCAAAGTAGACCTCTTTATAGCCTCAAGAACACTAAGCAAGCCACCCAAAGAGCAACTTCAGATGCTCATACCATCATTAAAAATTTACATGGGAATTTGAGCCAATTTTTATAGTTGAATGGGTATATAAATAGGTTATTCCAATTGAAATGAGGTCCATTAATGATCTATTATTTTTGAACAATCATTAAGACCCCAAATAATTATTAAACCTCTCTTAAAATTTGATAGTGATCAGTCACAGAGAAAAGAGCTCAAATGAATATATAATGACATATTTTTCTCCTAAAATCTCTTGTATTTTTTGAGGAATCTAGGTAGGTTACTCACATGAACTTTGATGTTGATGTCACTAGTACATATTGCTACAAATACCCCTATTTTTGGATGTTTTTGGTGTTTTTAAGGTGTAACGAGAAGGGGAAAGGGTTTGAATCATAGGATGAGGTAATTTTGGATTTTTAATAGCCATTAAAGATCAAAAAAATTCATAATATATTCTATAGGTGATCAAACTAGAGCCATTTTTCAAGGTAGTCTCAAATAGTCTCAAAATGAGACTATGTGGTAAGGTTATTTCTTGGTTTGCATACTTCCACAAGGTTTCAAGACCCCAAAATTAATATTGACATTGGTTATGGCATTGGTAAATTTAAACACATTATTTTGGGTGATTTCACATGTGTGGTAGAAGTATGGATTAAGAAAATATGGCCCTAAGCAAGGAGGTTTAATTGAGGCCTAATTCATGAGAGAGAAAGGTAGAAAAAATTAGTTTACACTCAGAGTCTAAAGATGAAATCTGGTATGGAAATGTAAGTCCATAATGGTCCTATAATTTTCAATTCATTTATCAATATTATCCATACAAATTTCTACACAATTATGTTTACAAGTTCTTAGGGCGATAAGGAAACTATACCTAATGAGGGATTAAAGAGGAAAATGAATTATTGGGAGTTGTTACAAGAACCAAAATGGTGTGTTTTTAGACTTGATAACATATTTTAAAACCATTCATATGGTTTTTAATAGTTGAATAATATGCACTTGAGTTTTGGGCCACTTTAACCACTTTAGACATGGGAAATAAAGAGTTTCAAGACACTTATGCACTTGAATGATGGAATGTAAGGCTTGAGGAGTTTATTAAGGCATTTCAGATGCTCAATGAGTGATTTTAGGTCATTTAAAGTATAATTCATGGTTTTAAGGTCTATTTTTCACTCATTTCATGCAAAGAAGGGAAATTTTCAAGATCTAGTCAAGGTGTCAAGCCAATTTATAACCCCCATGCCACTTGGAAGGCTAGAGATACTTTGGGAGTGAGACATATAGACTTGGAGGTTTTTTTATAATATCTCATAACTACCCATATTTTTTTAGGTTATTAAAACTTGCCAATTCTTCTCTACTACACCTCTCTCTCTCTCTCTCTCTCTCTCTCTCTCTCTCTCTCTCTCTCTCTCTCTCTCTCTCTCTCTCTCTCTCTCTCTCTCTCTCTCTCTCTCTCTCTCTCTCTCTCTCCACCATTCTCTATAAGAGCAGCTACTTTTGGCTAAGTTTGTAAGATCTACACCTAGTATAGAGAAGACCTAATGGTTTGAATATTGTTTGTGCCTTTGACTAAATATTTGCAATCTAGTTTTTATTTCATAACTTATTATCCAAGTGTGTGAAGTAGTGCATAGTGGAATGGCAAGTGATGATAATCTATCCTTGTGTTTACTTGACTCTTTCATTTTTGTGTAAGTAGTCTACTCTCTAACAAGTCACATGAAGTGTAGTTAGTGTATTTGTATATCTACAAGTGTAAGTAATAAAATTAGTGTATGAAATTAGACATATTTTTCATTCACCTTGAGAAGTGTATTACATATCACCTTCATGTTTTAAAATCGTATGTTAGAGAAAACTTGGATGTTGAAGCTAGTTTTATGAGTCATCTTTCATAGTGAAATTTAATGGTAGTTTAGTGGATATCAATTTTGTGCATCAAATCATTATAATAGGTTACCATCATGTACATTATATCTATTGTACCAAAATCAAGCAATTATTATAGGTGATGAGCTATAATGAACATATCTAGAGAGCTATCCCTTTAACCTAGAGGTTTACCTCTGATATAGGCAACCCATAGACCTAGAGGTAATCCAATATTCCTCTCAATTTTGAGGAATATTGAATTAACTTTTCAAGGTTTAAAATTTGAGTGAAAATAGTAAGGAATATTTGTGTAAGAGTTATTTATCTAAAGCATTTATTGGATCCATTGAGTTACCTTACATAATTGGGGTAAAAACATGTTCAATGGTTTTTCGCTTATGTCCTAGTTTGGAGTAGTATAACATTAAATTAGGAAGATCATGAATGATATAAATAGGGGAATAATGGAAAAAGATGATAATCATGTAACATTTTCAAATGAAAGTGAAATGATTTCAATTATGTGGAGATAGGGTTTGTTTACAAAAAGAAAAACCAACAGAATACATACTTTCAGCTAACATACAAAAAGATATAAGTAACTTCATATCACTAAATGCACTTGACACAATATGTATTGAAAAATATAAGATGATAAAGTAAATACCATAGTATGAGGTATATTCTTATTCATATCATGATACAATAAAAGATAAGAGTGGAATTTCACAAGTTAAAAATATAGATGATGATTATAACAATCTATATTGGTATGATCCTAATGATATTGATTATACATAATATGTATATGTTAGTGTTATAATACCTGCACAAATACATGGTAATTTTCATTTACAAGGGATCACCATTCATTTTCTCAATGTAAGATCTATTTATGCGGAGATAATTAATAGTGTCATCAGTTACTATCCTTCTCTATGTTTCTTAGTTTATATATATGGAAAAATATAAAAATAGTGAAATATTTTATCAAATACCAAAAATAGGACCTATACATAATTATATGTTTTTTTTCATACACTAGTTTAGTTGTGCACAATATCCTATAAATGTGAGTGTTAGTTTTATATCATACATTCTTTAATAGGGTACATGAGTGATTATAGATTGCAGAGAACACAAGTCCTAAACTTAGTGTCATATATTTTTACTGTTACACACTCTAAAATGTAATTTAGATAAGAGTGTTGAGGTGGATAGAAGCACACTAATCTATTACCTCTCACCCACTATTTTCCCAGTGAGCTCATACTATCACTACTTAGTTCCATACATAACATAGGCTTCCTAGAACATATAAATCCACCAATTAACTCACTGGGGTCACAATATACAAATTTTTTATCCTTATTTTCCCACATTATCTTATGCAAAACTAAGTACTTTACTTTGTATTACATATTATGATATTTATCACTCACTAACATTGTGATATACTATTATTTATCTCAAATATTCAATATACTCAAATTATAACTTGGCTCTTATTGATCAAAGTACATAATCATGCATGTTTTCTATATTTATTTCTTAGATTTGTATCATTTATGAATCTCCCTATTTTATTTAAGGGAATTTAAATACATCATTATCAAATGTATCTAATCCTTTATATCTATGATTGTATGTATATGATGAAATTTAAACATGTCCTTGCGTGTGTCTTATTTCCATGTATGGATAATTGAACATGTCCTTCTATGTGGCTCTAAGCCTCCATTTTTTTCATGTATATGTGTAATGGAATTTGAACATGCCTTTATATGTGTCTTCTATTTGAGTGAGTGAAATTTGAACATGTCCTTTATTTATGTCCCCTTGGTCTCCCATTATGTTCTTTGTGTGTTATGCATGAACTCTTTGATTGTCTACATCATAACCATGACACCTTGATTGATTATTTTCTCATATTTTGATGCCATGATATACATCATGCATCCACCCAACCCTTTTAGTTCCATGATGAATATCATGCATTCTTACCTAAGTAGTTATATTTAACATTATTTACTAATTTGATCAGTATGTGTGTGCTCCATTATAAAATATATATAGACATAGTTAATGTGAATGCATTTTTCCACATTCATCTTACATTATTACTATCCTTAATTTACATACATGATAATTCCATGCTTTTCCATGATGTCATTATTAATCGTATTTACATATCTTACATCATAACAAACTATTGAAAAAAAAAATTATTTTTATTTAATTTCATGCACATGCTCAACAAATCACATTAAAAGAGGAACATTCATAGATATTTGTCTTAAAGACTAGGTTTCCCAAAATAGTACACAAATTATATTTAATAGTGGTTACACATTGACATAGTTTTAGGCTTATAAAAAACATAGAAAGTCACTTTGGATAGAAGAAAAAAATTGGACAAGAGAGAAATACTATAGTTTCATTCAAATTTTTTTTCTAAATGCTTTTAAAATATCCATTTCTATAATTTAGGTTTACTTATATTAGTACTCAACAGTTTCATAGTCTTAGTTTCTAGAATTACTCAAAATTACATAGTTTTGTCTTATATTTGCTCAGTTTGGGGAATCATGTGGGAAATGTTATTTAGGTGGGAACTCAATTTTTTATAAAAATCATAGTTTTTTTACTCAATCTCATAATATATATATATGTCAGATATCAATTAGGGTCATGTGTGTGGCACATTACTTTGTCTTTGCTCATTTTGACAAATAAAATGGCTATTCATGTCATTCTCCACACTTTATACACCATATCCAGATTATAATTAGTATTTGCACTATTTTTTATCTATTTTAAAATAAAAATTAAACTTGATCCCATATACAATGTTTGGTTTAATATTTTCACAAGTATCTACACCAATATTTGCACTAATATCTACACCAATATCTACACTAGTTTTTGCACCATAAATATCTATTAGGATTCATAAATGGATTGAAAATTACTTAAGTAATATAGGTGGGATATTATGGATTGAATCACACATTTATTTATTAATAAAACCAATTTTTTGATGAGGATTTGGGCATACATAGTGCAATCCAAGCTATTCAATGTTAACACATAACCCATCACAGTCACCAAATTTTGCACCATAAAAGCACACCAATTGGTGTAATCAATAAAGTGTATTAATTATTTATCACTCTATCATTTATTATATTTTAATTTTTAATTTTTTATAATAAATTAATACTTATACTACATATGTTTCATTACAAGTTTTCATGTATCATAGTTTATCATTGTGGCCTACATTTAGGACTACTTGCCATAGATAAGTTCAGGTATGCACTCTTTTTCATTTTACTCTAATAATTTATATTTTGATACATTAATAGAATAAAAGGGGAGAAAAATTAAACATAAAAAATTATCTTTTATCTAAAACCATGCACTTGTGACCATTCTTTTATGCACTTAGATCTAGACTTATCTTAGGGCCCTTTTTGATAATTTTCAACCACCTTGCACACTCTTCTAAGTTGATATATGACCCCTGAATGTAATCATACCCATTATTATAAACCTTAAACATCCTTTATACCCTACATAACCAAAAACATTATCAAAAAACCCATAAGATAGGATCACCCTAGGGGACCAAAATGCATTGCTCTAGTGTCCTTCCCTACTCTTCTATTTTCTTTTTAAATAATGGCTAATTTTCCAAAATCAAATCTATAACAAGGTTAACCTATTTGAATAATGAGACCCATTAATTTTTTTCTAAATTATATTACTATATAAATACTTTTAAAACTATATTTCACATAGGAGGCTTTCACATCAAAAAACACCAGAATCACACTTGTACATTGAGAGAAAAATACCTATTTTTCACACTTCTAGTTGCATACATCCATAATATCCTAGATATTAAGTATGAATATATTTTATAGGTCATAATACATAGTTAATTTACCTAATCACATCAACATTTCAATGGCATATATTATATTGTATCATTTATTGACACACCACTATAGCATGGGAGTACTGCATGAAGTTTGATCACTATTCAGAGTATTAGCATGTATGACGAGTTCAACACATGGGATTTGAGTTATTTCCCAAATTAAACTACTAAATAATTTTCCCAATTTATTTTAATTAGTATTAACATGTCAATAAACTAGGGTTTTAGAGGAAAATTAGTCACATAGTGGTCTTTATGAGTGATCATGAGCTCATTTACTAGTTATAAGCTCTATAGAAGAAGGAACGAAGAACCTATAAACCATTATTTCCTCACTACAAGTGGATAGGAGAACCCTAAGTTGTACAAGAGTAACACCCCTCTAATGACCTTTTCTAAACATTATTTTATAGGTCCAATCTAGTTCCATATTCCTAATTCCAATCACAAGACCTCTCTACATATAAAGTTCAAGACCTTGATTCCTCTAAGAGGCACAACTTCCAACTAAGTATTTATTTTATCCTTACACTTTATTATCTTTATTAAATTTTTATAATAAAATAGATTCAAATTAAATGTGATCATTGTTATTTTATTCTCCTAATTTTCACAGTACTATTGTCATCTAGGGTTTTCACTTTGAATCCCATATTTGACCAAATACCTACTTTGAATTCCATGTTTTATATCATTATAATAGGTATATGAATCTTAAAACAATATTAAAATATAAAATATTCCAAAACATCTAATATAAATACCAAAGTTTCCAAAATTTAATGATAATCATTGTGAATATCTTCTTCATGAAGATGTTAGTATGCCTATATGTCACGTGGAAAAAAATTGGCAACCTGGTATTAAATTTGTATCCCCTATACCAAATTATTCAAATAACATTCTATCATTATGAATACAATAAAAAATATTCAACAACAAATTCTTACTATAACATTTCAAATTTCCTCATAATAGGATACGTTTCATGATGATATCTTGGTGGACCAACCCCTTACTAAATGTGTATTTGAACATATATATCCTTCCAAATTTATTATTCCTATATTTCCTATCTTTGATGGTAAAGGAGATCTTGAAAATAATTTGAAACAATATAAATACTCTTTTGGACATTGGGCAAAGGATGGGTATTCATTATTAAAATATTTTTATTGCGACTTAACTAAATAAGCTCTCGATTGGTTCTATATCCTCACCAATGTGTCCTTATCATTATTAAAAAAAATTTGAGGATGTATTTTTAATTCATTTTCATAAGAAAAAACTTCCCAAATTATCATTGGACCACTTGAAATAATTAACTCAAAATGAGGATGAACATATTAAGGACTATGTTATAATATTTAAAGATGTTTTATATTCTTTAAATTACATCCCCTAGGATTTTTAAATAAATTTTATATTTAGCTGGGGTATTCTTTCTCCACTCAAATAAAGATATTTATATAAACCCTTTATTTCTTTCAATTTATTATATTGGGATGTGTATATATATGTATTCTCATCTAAAAACAACCATAATATCAATATTTATAAGAAGGATAAAGACCCTCATTCAAAACAATTTCAAAATCATCCATATCAACAATATTTTAAATATATATTATTTATGGTTTGTGATTTCTTTTGGCATAAGAATGTTGATACTACACAAACAAAAATCACTTCCAATGTATCATAGTTGTAATAATATAGATTTGATATAAAATACATAAAACAATAGCAATTTGTTGTGGTCCTAAATTGATTAAAATAAGGGTTTGGGTTATACCACAAAATTATCGACATGCATTCATAATAGGAACTCTTTGGTAATAATAGAAAGGAGTAAAAATTGACCAAAATCAGCAAGGTATGTCCTTTTATCATGAAGAAAAATTTATACATATTCCACATGATGGTAATAACCCTTATAATTCATAAGTACATCATGAGGAGGAACATGCCATGCATAATTTTCTCCTATCCAACCATGATCCAAAATTTACAAGTGATCCAACATAAGGTTGAACATATAAAATATTAAAAAAAAACTAAAATTTTAAAAATATCAAAAAATCCAAAAAACAAAATAAGTTTTTACAATGTTATATATATATATATATATATATATATATATATATATATATATATATATATATATATATAATCACTTCCAATGTATCATAGTTGTAATAATATAGATTTGATATAAAATACATAAAACAATAGCAATTTGTTGTGGTCCTAAATTGATTAAAATAAGGGTTTGGGTTATACCACAAAATTATCAACATGCATTCATAATAGGAACTCTTTGGTAATAATAGAAAGGAGTAAAAATTGACCAAAATCAGCAAGGTATGTCCTTTTATCATGAAGAAAAATTTATACATATTCCACATGATGGTAATAACCCTTATAATTCATAAGTACATCATGAGGAGGAACATGCCATGCATAATTTTCTCCTATCCAACCATGATCCAAAATTTACAAGTGATCCAACATAAGGTTGAACATATAAAATATTAAAAAAAAACTAAAATTTTAAAAATATCAAAAAATCCAAAAAACAAAATAAGTTTTTACAATGTTATATATATATATATATATATATATATATATATTTGGCCTATATTTTTTTAGTTCCATGTTGGTATGTATAATATCATATATTTATAAATACACATATGTCTTAGGCATGTTTTGAGTGTGATATAGACATACCTATGTATATGATCTATGCACTTTTGGATATTGAGCCTTCCCTCCAGCCATGTCATTTAGACATTAAAGGTATCCAGTTATTTGATCATGATACATATAGGTTATATCCTTGTATGACAATTTTCCATTATCATGATTTATTATATATATATATATATATATATATATATATATATATATATATATATATATATATATATATACATATATATACATGAATTTATCTATGCTTATATCTTTTACATTGTACTTGATATGAAATGTACTTAATTTTTTTTTGCTAACACATCTATTCAAGAGCTAGTATGACATGTTTATGTTGGTTTCTTATGGTCCATGCTTTCTATTTATGCACATCCTAGAGTGTCTTGTCTTATATTTTACTACTTATAGCATTTTAATAAGATCCATTGATTGTGTCCTCATTCCTATGTTTTCCTATTGTGACATTTGAATATGTCATAGTTTGATGTATATTAAAATTTAAATATGTATTTTATTTATTTATTGACATTTGAATAATTCATGTCCATTTTATTATTTGGAATTTGAACATGACCTTTATTTGAGGTCTCTTTGGACCATTGTCTTTTGATTTTGATTTGAGTGTTATTTTGTGTATACTTGAATATTTGATGATCTTATACTATTATATATCTTTCTACGATTCACATCATGCATCTTAAGAATTGATGTGATCACATAATATGTACCTCATTACTATATCTACCTAGATATGATACTAATAAGTATTACATGATACATTGTGTAGATTATACAATTACCTTTTCCTTTCGAGGTAAGGTGACTACCAATTTTGACTTCCCCTCACCTTAAATGGGTGGTTGGGTATGTATCAATAGGGGCATGTTCTAGATGCATGGATTTAACACTTCCATCATTTTAGGTTTCATTGGGGGCATGCCAAAAAGGAATGGCTTCCACACTTATTCAATACTCAATATTTTTTAATTATAGTGGGGGCATGTTATGGAAACATGTTATGCACACTTATACTAAATCTTAATTTAAAAATAGAGTGGGGGAATATCATGGAAGTGTGTATCCCAAATTTTTAAAATCTCCAAATTAGCCAAAATTGCACATTTGTATGATTTAGATGCAAACTTATGATAACATTCTATACATTGTTACCATTATGATACCTAGGTTCTAGCTTGAGGTGCAACCTTAAATTGGAAAATAATATCTATTTTTAGATTTTAAATACTTCTACATAATTTAACCTACACTAAGATGTACTTATATGTATTTTTATAGAGACAATCTACTGTACTAGTTAGTCCAATTTTGTCAAGGTCTAGGTGATTACATCACTCAATCTTACCAAGATTATTAGATGGAGTGATAAAACACCATATTTATAGTGTGAGTTAACTTGGATCACTCACACTCACTAGGTTATAAGTATGATTGGGTTGCACGATTTAGCTAATCTCAATTTTTGGGTGGAAACTCACCTCTTCTCTAAGGTTAGGGGAAATATTATACTCTAATATTTATATATATTTCTACTTGTAGGTTTTAATATTTTTATAATCTTATCTCCAACTCTTCATGATAAAGCATATATTCAAATATTTTTTTCAAAAGTCAAGATGGTTTACTTGATACACAAGTGTACTCCTAACCTTGCTCTCTTTAATTTTAGACATTTCAAATTCCTTAAATTTTAGATTATATTCATTAATTATATAACGTAACATGATATTAGTTGTAGTTCATTCACTAGTAAAGCACTCAAGTGGGACTCATGTAAAGAGAAGGTGTGTTATACACACATAGGTGCACATTTATTTTCCATTAAACTAGAAACTTCATTACTAGATTAAGGGGAAAATGTAGAAACTAAATCTAAATTATATAGCACCTCAATATTAGATACTTGGTGAGTACTTCTAATGATTGTACCCTTAATTTATTGATTCCTTCCCACTATTAAAAAGCTTGCATCTGATATCTCTTGTGCATATTTATTATCTTTTAGTCTGAACATATGTTATTTTAATGACCACACCTTCTGTATTGCTCAAATTTATATAAACCTACTTATTATCATTTTCCTACTTATTATCATTTTACACAAGTTTTGGACATCTATCTAGTTTCTTGTACACTTGCATCCAAACTGGATACCTACATTGACTCTAGTGTCATAAGACAAACTAAGTACATAGTGCCCTATAATCATCAATTTTTCAAATGAAATGTATTCATATGGTTAGGATAAGTTATTTAACACAATATATTTCCAAAAGGGATTGGTATATATAAAAAATCAACCCTCATTCATTCCTCACCTAGCTCAAACCTAAAAAGCTCACAAGGAAACTTACTACACATATCAATCAACCATTAAATTGATCAAAGCTTCCCTATTCTCTCCTATTTTAATATTAGTCATAAGTACAATCCATATACAAGTTTAAATTATTGAAAGATCACTCCATGAACCATAATTTCCAAGTTACAGGATAGGTCACTCTATGTACTTGTTTATCACATGTTGCATCTTGATACACACATAAGCCAAGATGTAGGGGATAAAAACATAAATTTTAGGCCCTCTTAAAAATACTGGCTATGTAAGAAATTCCCATTAAAAAATGGGTCATTGGTATAGATTGACATCATGTTCCCACTAACTCATTTTTTCCACAATCATTCTATGGGGGAAAAAATTAGGGTTTGATCATTTGACAAAGAGTGACAACCTATGCATGAGATATGAACACACCATAGTAAAGGAAATAGAAAACCCATAATTTTATAGGTGGTTGTACATAAATACACTTGATATTCTATAATGAACACCTACATCCAAATCAAACATTAACATTGACCTAACTGTCCAAAGGTGATGCAAGTGTCCATGGCTTTAAAATGCAAATTTATAGAACCTTATGCTTGTTCAAGGATCACGAATTAGTCCACTAAGAACCTATTACAACTCAAATATACATGCACATAATAAACCATATAAGTAATTTTTTTAATTATTTATTTTAATATCAATCAATAACATAATTTTTCATTTTTAACATATCTCGGTATTATAAATTCATAATATTATTTATCTGAGTTTGCAAATCCATTAACTTGTTATATATGTATATATGTATATGTGTGTGTGTGTATATATATATATACATACACATTTGTGTGTGTGTATATATATATATATGTATATGTATATGTATATATGTGTATATCTACATATATATATATATATAGATAGATACATACACATATATATATATATATAGATATATATATTCTTATTCATTTATATATTCTTAACCATATACTATATTAACCCATTTCAATTTAGGGTTAAATAAAGTCTTTATTATATATATAATAAAGACTTTATTTAACCCTAAATTGAAATGGGTTAATATAGTATATGGTTAAGAATATAAAAATGAATAAGAATATATATATATATATATATATATATATATATATATATATACCTATATATATATATGTGTATATATATATGTATATGTATATATGTATATATGTATATGTATATATACATATATGTATATATGTATATATGTATATACATATATACATATACATATATATATACATATATATATATATACATATACATATATACATATATATATATACATATATATATATATATACATATATATATATATACATATATATATATATATACATATATATATACATATATATATATATATACATATATATATATATATATATATATATATATCACCCTTATTCTTATTCATTTATATATTCTTAACCATATACTATATTAACCCATTTCAATTTAGGGTTAAATAAAGTCTTTATTAATTATATCTTTTGATGGTAGGTCTTTAATATCAAAAGTAACAATATTTGTGTTTTTTTTATAGATCTTACATCATATCCTTAAAATAATCCAATGTCATGTCACTTGGTCCTTGGTTTTGCACAATTCATCATATAAAATATTCTTATATATAGTTGACTACTATAAAATATGATAGACTAAAATCATATCATGTGTATTATGTAATTGGTCAATAAGATTGTAATCATTATATTTATTTACTAGATTAGGTCTAGGACCAACCTTCTCCATAGGGCCAATAGTATTTCTAGAAGGATTGGAAAAAGACATTTGATTTTATCTTTGGATAAAAAACACTTATTTTTTGATGTATGGTCTCTAATTTATTGCATTATGAATTGATTTAAAAATGTGTGATAAATAGTAATTAATTATGAATATCATATATTAACCAATGAAATACCTAATAGATACATCCATATTGATAAGTATTTTAAAGATTAGATTTTTAAACTTAAATAATTTAAACTCAAAATTTGGAAATTTGGAAAATAGTGAGGGAACCCTAGTTCAAGTTAGGGTTTGAATACATAGAGGTCAGGTTCAACAAAATTTTAAAACTTTTTGTAAATCTCAATTAAAGGTTGAGTGGAAAAAATAGCCAATACACAAGGATTGATAAAACTATTCTATAGCAAGTCAATTAGTTACAAACTCATATAAATGAATATTATAAATAAAAATATTGAGATTTGATAAATTTATAAAGTGCCAAATTTAAAATATGTTACATTGCTTGAAATGAAAAGGAGAAATGATAGTTAGTTATATTTATAATACATAGGTGAATATAGGCATATGTGTGTAGGATCAAGATTCTAAGACATTCACTAGATTTTGTAAATAATGTTTTAGGATCTACAAATAGTACCATTAACCTTGGGATACTAGCGTCAATGGTACTATCCATCCTATTGCATTAATATCTAATGTGAACAATGCATTAGATTTATATGTGACCAAATTTATTATTATATGTTTTTAGTACCTTTCTACTAATGTATTCAAATATCAAACTATATATATATATATATATATGTGTGTGTGTGTGTGTGTGTGTGTGTGTGTGTGTGTGTGTGTGTGTGTGTGTGTGTGCGCGCGCTTATGAATCAAACCCTACCTCTTCACCCTTAGGATGTGCTTTCCAATAAATGGGTTAGTGGGATTATGGTGTTGAGATGACCGAAAAGACCCTTTTTTCAATGATTTATACCTACATAGTCAATACTCTAAGGAGGGCCTCAGAGTTATGTAGTTATCCCCTATTTGTGGGAATTTGTGTGAAAATGGTGTAATATTATATATTTAGATGCATGTAATGATCTATCTTGTAAGTTAAATAATACCACTCATGGGATTCTCTTTGATTGCTTCAAACATTTTTTATGATAGATCCTATGTACATTAAATAAATAGGAATGAATAGGGAAGAATAAATTACTTATGCAATTGATTAAATGAGCCCTGGTAGGTATTTTCTTAGTATTTTATATATGAATAATGAGAAGGCTTGTACTTTTATTTATACAACATTTTTAAAAATTATCTCATGTATTAAGGTTCAATAAGATAAATAGGCTGGCCCATAGGTATCAAATAATTTTTAATTTTGATTACTTCTGAGTATTAGACACTACATAAGGATTAACACACTAGCATTGATGTTAATGTCCATCTATGTTTGGTAGTGTCCATAAGGAGAGAGAACGTGATGAATTTTTAATTGAAAATGAATTAAATATTAGGTCTTGATATATATATATATATATATATATATATATATATATATATATATATATATATATATATATATATATATATATATGTATGTATGTATGTATGTATATGTATACACACACACACACACACACACACACATATATATACACTGTAAAATTTATTTGAGTCATCATAATGATATGGTTTGGATTATAAGATAATAATTTAATCACATTGAGATGGTGAATGTGAACTTTCAGTAGTGGGAAGGTCCGAAACTAAAGGGTATATCCTTGATTGATATTTTTAAAGTGTATAAGATTGATATTATATAAATATTAAGTTTTAATATATTCATATTTACATGATTACTATATACACACAATATTTTTGATCTTTATCATTTATTGATGTTTTCTCTCTTATCATTTATTGATGTTTCAAACTCTATAAGTGTTTAAAGGGTGCACTTGTAAATGGGTAAGTAAACATTTGGTTCTTTATAAAAAAATTCACTATACCATTACCTGAAACAAATACAAGACATTTTTATACAACTCCCTAAGTAATTAAAACCTATTTACCCACTTCATTAAGCAACTCTCATTCCAAAATAGCCCCTAACTAAGAAAACATCATTTTTAATCCATTTTCCTATTACATCATCTAGGTTGATATTGTTAGAGATTTAACATACATTAAAAATCTAATTTGACCCGGCCAAACTATCTCAATACCTAACAACTATATTTCTTACCTAAAAAAATTGAGCTTGTCAATCATGTCAGCTAGACTTTCAAGAGGGTTTAGGGTAAATATTTGGCTATAAATACCCATTTAAATTCAACACAATAAATAATAACATTCATTTCTACATTATTATATCTCAAAATTATACTATTTATACACTTGAGTAGTAATTATTTAGGGTCTTGCCTTGGAAGGAAAGAAGCTAATTTTGTGGGAAAGTCTTGGATGCAAAGTAGGAGTTTTTTACCCTTTATATGATTTCTATACGATGATTCCTACAAAGCCACAACAACCTCTTTCAAATCACCATTGGCCAAGGGAGAGATTGACATATGTTAGGTTCATCTAGATGTAGTATTCCTAACTTTTACATTTTCATTTATTAGATAGATATTACACAAAATAATGGGTTGAATGTTGTACCCCTTTCCTAGTTTACATCTACATTGACTTGAGTAGATTTTACTTTGCTTGTAATATGTTATTTACTATTAATTATACCCCTTTGTGCCTTAAGATTTAGTGAGAACTATATTAGATTTATTTTATGTACAGTAGGAAAAGATAGGGTTATTTAGTCACATCATTTACCTAGAGGCTTTGAAACCATATCCTTTGATGTTGTTTAGTAATAGTGCTACAAGATCATCAAAATAATTTTTAAAATCTTGGTATTTTAGTCTTAAAAGGTCTAATGAGTTATATATAAGAAATAAGAAGCTATGTCATGATTCTTTATACATAAAAATAATCATGATTAGATGAATAAATTATATGTAAGTCTATTATAAGGGTTTCAAGTGAGTAGGATGTTCAATTTGGTCTCTAAAGTCTTACTTTGGTTTTCCCTCCAAAAAAATCATATTTGAAAATTCAAATTATTTGAAGAGATTTTAGAGTATTTGTGCAAGTTTTAAATGGAATGAACCTTTTGTAAATTGTTATTAATATGTTATTACATGTTTTTAATAATATATTACCTCTTGTAAATGTGAAACACCTCTAAAAACGTATCTAGAGGCTTGTCGAACATAAGATAAGGTTATTTGAATATGAGAGTTGTTAAAGAAATTATGGGGTATGTGCTAAGTTTAACTAATTATTTAGTCACTTAATAAACATGAATATAGTCATAAAATTATAATAATATCTAATGTTTAGTATGTTTGATGAATAGATGGAGTATAAGTTCTGCAAGGAAGAGAAGGTGTGTCAAGAAGAGATTATTTTTAAGTTACAAGTCTATGTTTGAATTTTTTTAAGGAAATAATATAAATAAAAGGTAAATTTTTTATTGGAGAATGTTCTTGAGATATTTAATAACTTTTTACAATTTTTAGCATCTTTATGATCTATAATTTGCTAGGAAATCTTAAATTTGTGAGGCTACTTGTGAAGAACACAAAAAATTATACATGCTCTAACTAAAAGTGGGGTTAGAGAACATGATTTTACATGAATGGGTTCATGTTAAAAATTAAAAAATTTAAGGTATAATAGTTTTAGATTTTTTCCAACCATTTCATTAGATTTATCAATTTAAAACATGCCATTTTTAGTCCTTTTGTAATTCTTAAACTAGTTCTTGTTCTTCACCTTAAGATGGGTTTTAGTCACTAAAAGTGGTCTAAATTGAAAATGACTAATCCAAAAAGGTTAAAATTGGGTAGATAAATATGTAATAAATCCATCTATGAACTCAAGTTAGTATCATACTTTTAATACCTTTCAAAATATGTAAATAGATGATTATATCATTTAGGTCTATAAAAGTCAAGAAAGTGAGGGTTTTGGAATAGAGAAACTTGTATACATCCTAAAGTATTACCTAAAAAGAATTGAAAACTTTGTACACACCTGAAAAAATATAATATTAATAATATATAGGTGATTTTAATCTTGGTAAGACTACCTAAACAATATCATAAGTGAATGTGGGTAATCAAACGTGTCTAAACAAGCAAAACAATGGTTTATGAGATTAAAATTATCATATCTCCTAGATGATTGAGATACGGAGCCTCTAAATTCATATATAACTTATTTTAATTGTATATAATATGAATAATGTGATTAGAGAGTCTTGGGATGATAATATAAGTGGAAATTAGCCAAAATAGACCTATAACATAGGTGTTAGTAGACAAATTTTAGAGTTTTATGAGAATTAACCATAAGAAATTGTATAAATTGTTGAAACCATATAATTAATGATTTTAATAAATGTCATGTAGATATCATAGAATTGGTGTCATGATTTGAGGTTGTGTAAATAAAGAGACAAATTTATATTACAGATCTGAAGACCTGAATAATAAGGCTAGAAGATTAGTGTTTTGAGAGTGCAAGTTTAAATCATCTTAAGTGAAGGGTGAAATCATGTGTGATATAATGGGAGTGTCAAGGTTAAAATAATAATATTTGAGTCATTGGATAATTTTATTTTTTGAAAATATATCATTCAAGTGTCAATCTTAAGGGATTAGGTCTAGAGAAGGTTAATAGAGAGTTTATTTTAGTTCTTGTGAGAAAGATATATATGAATCAAGGAGATAAGTTCTAGAGAATGGAAGTAGGCCACATGAATAATTTGGTATTAGAGCTTAGTAAATGTTCTTTTAAAGTTTGTGATAGGTTAAGAATTATTGGAAGCTAATAAGTTTTCATAAGCTATAAATTTTTGTAATAAGAATTTGTAGGTTTTTGAAGTAAGAAGGCTCATGGCAACCTTGAAGAGTTGAGTGGAAAGATATAAGACCTAAACCCCATTGAGTCTTGAAAAGTGAAATTTGAGAGTGGGTAGAATATCAAAAAGAAGTAAATAGACCAAGGTTAAAAATAATTTGGTGAGGCAAGTGAAGAGCTACCAAAAGACTAAGTTTAGAGGAAGATAACCTAGATGAGGTATCAAGAAGTAAGAAAGGTGAGAAATACTTGTTGAGAAAGTTGAGAGAGTAAGTGAAAAGAAGAGAGAGAACACCTTGATTCTTATAGGAGATAAAAAAAATTAAGGTATTATAATAAGGGAAATTCCACAAGAATATGAAAGAAGATACTAAAAAGAAAGAGTTGGATATAGAAAGAGAGGTAATTGATGTGAGGTAGATTTTGGTAGGTATGAAATAGATATTAGAAAAATCAAAACAAGGGTTTTTTGTAAAGATAAATAATAAGGTTAAATGGCCTCTTCAGTAGATTATAGAGAAAATGAAAATACCATAAGAAGTTAGTAAACATAGAAGACTACTAAGGATGTTAGCAAAGTCATCTAAGGAAAAAATGAAAGACAAAATCAAGCCTCAAGATTTTAAATATAAAAATGAATTTGCATGTGTGTTTATAAGTATGAATATTTATAGAGAGGAAGACAAATTTGAGGAAATAAAATATGAAAAGTTTAATGAAGATGAGTTAATGATGAACCAACAATATTTGGGTGTAGAAGAGAAGCATGATTAGAATATTGATCTTGAAAAGAAAATGAACATGACCTGAATATATGAAGAGATAAATATTTTATATACATAATAAGGAGAGATGATAGTAGAAGAATAATTCTAAGAAACAAAATGTCTCATTAAAGATATGAAGGAAGAAAACATTTAAAAAGGAGAAGTTGTGAATCAAGGAGTAATTGAAGAGGTTGTATGGCCTAATTTTTTAATTTATATTGTACCTTTGATCATGTAAATGGACATGAATAAATTGATGAAGGTGTATTGAACAAGGAAACATAAGAGTCATTGTATAGGCTAATGGAAAGTAAAAGTGAATATAAAACACCTCATGAAGTGTTTGAAGAACCTAATGTACAACAAGAAAATGTGTCTAGATTGATACATAATGGAGATAAAGTTCAAGAATAGGTTATAGAGCAAGTTCTAGTACCTTATGAAGAAGAAAAAAAGTCAAAAATGAAGATATGGTTGAATATAGTGAATAATAAGAGCTGATTTGGAAGTAATTCATAGAATAATATGATTGCTTAGACCTCATAGGATACAAGGAAGACATTTAAAGGGATGAAGCTGAGCTCTTGGGAGTTTTGAACCAAGACAAGGATGATTGTAAAGAAGACAAGGAAAAAAACTTTCAAGATAAATAAGAAGGTGTGGCTATAAAACACACCATATTTTGAATCTAGTAATTTGGTGAGATATGTAGTGAAATTAAAATGACTGAAGAGTTTCAAACCATTAAGAAAAAAAATCTTGAAATAACTCAAAAAAATAGTGCACAGGAGGACATTCTAAACTTGAAGAATGCAGATGATAAGTAAGAAAACATTAGAAATAATGAAGAAATTAAGGATATAAAGAAATGGAAAAGAACAAAGAAGAGATGAATCTCCATTTGAGAAAGATCTCAAAAAAATTATTTCTTGAGGAGTTTGATGTAAAAGCGTAAAAAGACTTTTTAAAATATTGGTATTTTAGTCTTAGGAGGTATAGTGAGTTGTATATAAGCAATAATAAGCTATGTCATGCTTCATTGTACATCCAAATAGTCATGATTAGATGAATAAAGTATGTATACATTTTTTAGTAGATTTTGAAGTGAGTAGGATGTTAAATTTGGTCTCTAAAGCCTTATTTTGGTTTTCCTTCCAAAAAATGTCATATTTGAAAACTCAAATTATTTGAAGAGATTTTGGAATATTTGGGAAAGTTATAAAGGGAGTATGCATTTTTAAAGGGTTCATAAGATGTAATTTCATGTTGTAAACACTCTCTTATTTTAAACGTGAAACCCCTCTCAAGGCCTATCTAGAGGCATGCCCAACATAGAATAAGGCTATTTGAAGCATGTAATAATATTATAAAGTTGTTAAAGGAATTATGGGGTATGTACTAAGTTGATATAACTAGTTAGTAAATTTATAAACATGAATAAAGTAATGAAAAGCTAATATAGTTAAAATTTTAGTATGGTTGATGAATAAATGGAGTAGAAGGTCTATAAGGAAGAGAAGGTCTATCAAGAAGAGGTTATTATCAAGTTATAGTTTTGTGTTTGAATGTTTTTAAAGAAAATAAGATAAATAAAAGGTATTTGTTATATTGAAAGATTTTATTGAGCTCTTGAATAAATTTTGTAAAAATTTTGACATCCTTATGAGTTCTGTTTTACTTGGAAATCTTACATTTGTGTGGCTACTTGTGAAGAACATAGAAATCTGTACATGCTCAAATTGAAAGTGAGGTCAAAGAACATGATTTTACATGCATGGGTTTAAGTTAAACATAAAAAAGGTAAGGTATAATAGTTTGAAACTTTTTCCAACCATTTTCATAGTTTTATAATCTAAAAAAGGTCATTTTATGTATTTTTGGAGTTCTCAACCTAGTTCTAATATTTCACCTTAAGACATGGTTTTAGTAACTAAAAGTGGTCTAAATTAAAAATGACCCATCCAAATAGGTTAAAATTTTGTAGATAAATATATCAAAATTACATATATTCATTCCAATTAGTTTTATCATTTTAATACCTTTAAGAAGATCCAAATAGATTATTATATCATTTAGGTTTGTAAAAGTCAAGAATGTGAGGGTTTTGGAATAAATAAACTCATATATCTCCTAAAGTATTACATAAAATTAATTGAATTTTTTTCCACACATAATAAATGATAATATTAATAATATATAGTTGATTTGAATCTTTGGTATAATATCTAAATATTCTTCTAATTGACTGTGTCTAATAAGACCTATGCCTAAACAAGCAAAGCATGGGGTTAAGAGACTAAAATTGTCATATATCCCAAACAATTGAGAGATGGAGCCTATAAATTTATAGGTAGCTTAGGGATGTTTTATGTAATGTTATTAAAGTGATTAGAGAGTATTTTTATTTATATATAATCATAAATGATCCAAAATAGACCTATAACATAGGTGTTAGCACATAGATTTTTGAGTTTTATGAAATTTAACCATAGGAAAGGATATAAATTATTAAAACCATATAATTTATTATTTTATTATGGGTAATATTGAGCTGATAGAGGTGGTGTCATGAGTTGAGTTTGTGTAGAGAAAGAGATAAATTTGGATTACAGATCTGGAGACCTAAATAATAAGGCTAGAAGATTAGTGTTTTGAGAGTGAAAGTTTAAATCAATTCTTAAAGGAAGGGTGAAATCCCATGTGATAGGTTGGGGGTATCAAGGTGGACACAATAAAATTGAATAAGCCATTGAAGAATATTATTTTGTGTAGATATATTAATCAAGTGTCAAGCCTAATGGATTAGGTCTAGAAAGGGCTAATAGAGAGATTATTTTAGTTATTAAGAGAAAGATAGATATGAAACATGGAAATAATGTCTATATAGTGCAAACTAGGTCACTTGCATCAAATAAATACATTGGTTTAGTTTAATGGATTTGAATTAGTCATGTCCTCATATAAATAGCTACGTAATGAAATTTTGGTAAGATTACCTTCTCTGAGCTTAGAATTCACTAAGTAGGATAATTTATAGGTATATCCTAACTCATCTCATAAATTATGTTGAACTCAATATGAATATAACCCTTGAATTCTTAAATTTTCAGTCACTATCAACTAAATTGAATTAGTGGATCTAGTTTTATTTTTCTATTTCTCACCTAACTAGATAGAGGTGGTTGGTCTAGTCTATTTTTTTGTGCATGTCTATGGTGTTTATCTAACTAGGTCAAGTTAGTCGATCTAATCAATTTCTCTATTTGTAGGTACAAGGTCTATAGTCAACTAGGTTATGCTAGTAAACCTAGTTTTATCTTCTATTCACATGTTTTAGTTATAGAAAACTAGATCAAACTAGTTAATCCCATTATTTAACTAGTCTTTTGAATTTGTATTTCTAAAAAAAATATCTACTTGATTCGGTTATTTGTAGCTTTCATTTTTAAGCTAACAAATCAAACAAGTTGATATAGTCATTTCTATATTTTCTATATTTTATTTATAGTCAACTAAATCAATCTAATTGATTTTGTTTAAAATTCATATTTTCTATCCTAGAAAACCAGATCAAACTTCTATATTTTTTTTATTAACTATGCTTTGATTTTTATGCCTCAGCAAAATTAGATATATCACCTAGAAGACCAAATTAATAAAAATTTAACAATTCTATTAAATCAACCTGGTTAATCTTGTTGGATATTTTAGTTTCCTTCCTAACAACTTAGCATTTACATCTTGTTAATTTCAAGAAAATTACAACTCCTACTTTTCTAATTCAAAAATATTATTTACTACTTTTCTTAGTTGTCATTTCCATTAAACTGTACACATAATAAACTAGATCGACTAATTATATCTTTTTTGTGTTTGTGTTTTTTGATTGTAAACTAAATTGACCAAATCGAATTTATTTGGATCTAATTTTTTATCATAAGGTAATGACTAGCTCGATCATGTTCCTTATTACTTGCTCAACTAGATCAACCTACTCAATCTTATTTTGTATGTTTTATTTTATATCATAAACAAAGGAAATTAGCTTCTATTTTCGTAGTAATTACAATCAATTTATATTTTAAAATAAAAATTTGGTCTCTTGTTTATTTGATTTTAAGAATTACAACTTCATTTTCAATGAAATTGATTTTTGCCTTTTCATCTTGTTTGGTTTTCCCTAGAAACTATGTGCTAATAATTTTAAAACTAATTAGTTATTATCATGAAGGGATACTCAATACTTTTTTAAATTCCTTTTCTATCATTTATAGATATCATGGTATGGAGGGATTGCCCCAATACTCATACCCATATTATATAGCTAGACATGGTCTTTAGTTTTCATGTACCCTGACAACACCTAGGATTTTGTATATATTGAGCCTTATAAATCTAGAAATTTTTTTGATTGTGTGGTGCATCAATTATTGGTTAACATTGAGAACCTCATTTTATATTGACATTGAAACTAGTTTTAGTGGGTTTTGGGAACGACACTTACTCCATAATTTTCACTCTAAAACATTGAGTAGTCACTATCCAATAGACAAGACATTATATTTAGAAGCCTACATTTTCAAACACATCCTTTATTATAATATTTTGATCTTATTTTCTAGATAATTATTTAGTATTAGTATTTATAAAAATTACATTTTCTACTTATTGTTTGATTTTGTATGTTATATTTTAGACTATATCAACCAAAATTGATAGAGTTTCTTTCTATGTGTTTCATTTAGATTAACTAACTCAATATAGTTACATATGTGCTTACTCTACTCTTATTTTTAAACTAAATCATCTAGTTATAACATTTTAAATTTTTTACCATAGTATAGCACTTGATCAACTAGCTTGATCTAGTAGACTACTATTTATATTTTTTTCTAACTAGATCATCTAACTCGATGTGTAACTTTTGGCCAAACTATTTCATTCTCAATTAGTTAAATTTTCCTATTTATAATCTAACTAGATTGACTTGATTGATTTAATATCCCCTGGTTGACCTAGTTCTTTTTTAGTTAGTTTAGAAATCTTATTCAGAATCTGACTAGATTGACCAACTCAATATAGTTAATTTATAGACTATTTTATTATCCTTTATTTCTAATTAGATCAACTTGTTTATAATAAAAAAAAAACTAATTAGATCAATTTGGTCAATCTAGATTGACTTGTTTGATCCTATCAATTTATATATTATGCTATTTTATTTTTTCAACTAGATCCACCAGCTTGACCTAGTTAGTTTTTTTTTATTTTTATGTTATCATGTGTTTCCAACTAGATCAACTAGCTCAATCTAGTTAGTGTATAGACTATTTTATTATCTTATCAGTCTAACTATATAGACCAACTCAATCTAGTTGCTTTTCAACCATTTAAACTTTCACTTCTATAGTAAGTGTCCATATAAATTTCTTTTTCATCATGTAACACTTGTTTGATGAAGATACATAATAAAATAAAACTAACATGATGAATATTACTAACAAAGCCTCTATGACAAATCTATCATATCATGTGGTAGATAATATCGATCTTAGAAACATCAATGTTTCTACTCAAACCACTAATTATGGGACTCCTCACCATCTTTCTTCTCTTAATGTTCTATTCATACCTAAGGTAGAGGATGAAAGTGATCTTGAGTATATGGATGAAATGATCCTTTTCATCAATGAAACCCATAAAAATTAGGGTAAGGATCCTAAATTCATTTAAAACCTAATGATGGTACCTCACATTGGAGAATCCCCTTAACCTTCACCTAGATTTGCTATAGATTTGGGAAAATCATCCTATATATTCTATCACACCCTTATCCTCTCTCATGTCTTCTTATTTTAGCATTTATTCATCTTCCATGGAAACTATTTTCATAAATATGGAAGGCATAGCCTTTAGTGGGCCTACTTAAATTTTCCAAATTAATATAAAAATTAATGCAAATACTACTACATCTAAAACTATCAATGCATCTCATACTACTAATGCATCCCATTCTACTTATACTAGTTAAAATACCATTAATACTAATTAAATTTTATTGAAAAATTTAATTCAAATGGCTATTTTTAAAACTAATGGTTTCAATAAAATGATGAAAATGCAAAACCCATTAATGCATTTCCAAAATCATCCTCAACCTACTCAATGGGTGATACAAAATCCTAATGTCCCCAACACCCTCTTAGAGATACACATGGAAATATTATACCATAACCCTCACTTCTTAACAAGGTTATTATTTATTTACAGAATGAACCTCTAGTTCCTAAAATTAAAAACACTAACATAGGTGGCATAGTTGGGTCAAATCATAATAATCTATCCCACTTTTTGGCATAAAGAGACCACATACACTTTCATCCTCTTGTCAAAATATCATGAGTTTTTGTCATTAAAATTAAGAAAAATATATGTTTTAGACTATATATACAAATATGTAATGCATATACATTTTTCCAAAAAATATAAAAATCATTATTTATTTTTTTAGGATTTATTTTTTAATTTTTTTCAAGTTGACTAGTGAGACACGATATTATACTTTGACTAACTTCTAAATATCACTTACAATGGATACACTAATCTAACCTTGTATTTGAAAGCTTTCAAAAAATTGTATAAATATTAGAATAAACTCAATACTTTCATCACCACTAGGCTCTTAGATAAAACCTTTTTAGGTGATGGTCTAGACTAGTAATCAACTAAAAACTCATTACATCTCTATTTTGTAATTTTTAGTTAATGCATTAGTTTAGGAATTCCAAACTAATGATCTTATTTAAAATAACATAACTCATTTTATCAATTGTAAATAGTTAGAATCCGAAGTAACCCAAGTATGCATCAAATAGTGTAAATCCTTATCTAACAAATATGATCATAACATGTCAAATGCTAATATATTTCACTTATTAACTAGTGATTTTCACCCTAAACTAAAACATAATGTGAGTACTCTCTCAAAAATATTTAGAATAATCCCTTGATCAATCCAAATGTCACAATTTTCTTATAGACAATTTGAGTCTTTACATCCTCCCACATGAAATAAAATCCTTATCAAAGATAAATAAAAACATGTAACCAATGATGGTGTTATAGATACATATGATTCCATATACAACATTGAATCCATTACTCCTAGTGGTTCCATAGAGTCTATTCTTTATTCCTCAATTTCTAACAATCCTTATCCTAGTTCTACATTTTCTCAAGTAAATAATGTAGATATCCATAAACCAATTTCCTTAGAAGAGATTCAAAACAATTTTCCTTAGCCTTCGCCACAACATCCTAATCATACTCACCCTACCAAACATTGGTATCATCCACAAAATTTTTGTTAGTATCATGAAATTTGTAGAATCCTCATGAAACTTGTCACTAAATAAGAACATTTATTTTATAATATCTTCTTGTACCTAATTTCAATCATGAATCAATCATACATACATGTCAACAAGATTATGAAGAGGCAACAAAGGATCATGAAACAAAAACTAAACATTAATCCCTTAATCAGGTTATTGCTCACCTAGATATTTATAAGGATCCCATTCGTAATCATAAAGTTAGTACTACCCAACCTCCCATTACCAATAATATCAAAAGTTTTTTGGATGCCAATGTTAAGATTCATGATGACAATGTTTGTTAATATGAATATTATGAAGAGATTAGTTTCTTATATTGATCCTTATCCAATTTCAATCTATAATAATTTCCCAACTTTTTATACTATTCAATATTCCTACCCATCTCATCTCAAAGTATTGGGATACATGGGACCAAATTTAACCAATATAACATACTCATAAGTGTCCAATAAAATGATAAAATTCAATAATAACTCACATTATACTGATATAATTTTTATCCCTCCTTTAACCTAGCTACGTCACTCACAAATCACAAATTCATATATTCCTACTACCTATTTCTCTCATTCACAAGATGCACCTAATGATTTAACCATGTCATCTAAGTCAACACAATTATCCACAATCATTAAAACCATATTGACTAAGTACCAATTCAATACACATTATTGATATAAATTTAAATTCACTTCCACTACACCATCAAAGGATTTACTTCAACACTATGCACCTTTATCTTATAAAATTCTAATTGGATATGATTCATGGGATCCTATGACCAAACTCACATTTCCCATATCTAATTCTTTTTACATAACTTATGAAAACTTATCATCATAATCATAATTATTGAATGCAAATTTTATTTGAAATGAGCATCCCTTACCCCCGACCTATGGGTAAAGAAGTTATGTTGTCTAGGTATGAATATATCATTCTATACTAGTGTGAATAAATGTCTAATCACATTGATGAAATAATAGATACTTATATCTTAATCAGATTCCCTATCACTTCAGTTATTCTTGATGAAATTTTACTTTATGCAAATGATCCCCCATTTCTCATTAATGTCAAAATATGATATATTTAAGTCAAGTGTGTTTTAATTGATAAAGGTTTAGGCAATTGCACGGCTTCCCTTGATTTTTAAAAACACTTGGATATTATGAATGTAATCTTAAATATTTAGGCTAGGAATTTGACTCAAGAGAGGATCGTTTGTATTTTGTTATCTCCAAAATGAAAACAAAATGAAATAAACACACTAACTAGCATAACATCTCTAGGCCTAGTCACTAGGGGGAGCTTAGTGAGGAAAAACTATTTAGAAACACAACTAAAAAATGGACATAAATGAAAGATATTAACACAAAACACAAATTTATTAACAAATCCTTGATTTCTCCAAAAGGCTCCTTCTTTGGCTTGCTCATCTTGTACTTCAAGAGATCTTCAATGGAGTGTGGCTACCTTCATCTCCTCTTGACACCTTTGTATTTGGATTGGATTGGTTCAAAAATTTGGAATTATAACATTAAAATGTAATGATTTTAGAATGATTTAAGCATTATAACTTTACACTATCCAAGCTTAAAATTATGGTTGTGAGGCCTCCTATTTATAGATTTTTCAAAAGAGATTGGATCAACCATGAGCATCCATCTTAAGATGAAGATGTGTGGCTGTGAATTAATCTAATAATATAAATAAAATATATAAATACCCTCATCATAATTTGGGAACAAAGAGCATTTATTAGGCATGGGAGGCATTGATGAGGCATGAGAGGGCTTAATCCTGATATTTTATACATTTATGGCTTGTGGATGCCAACCTATAGAAATGATGTCATTTGATGATGTAGTTACTCAATATCAATTTTAAAAAATAAATATTCAACAAGTTTCATGAAAAATTAACTTAAGATCTTAAATCATATTTATTAGCCACAAATATGATTCATCAATTTTGGTGTAAATCTTGGTAATTGGTGCACAAGTTAATCAAATTAGTTAAAATGTCATATTATTGGCTCAAATTTTGACTAGATTATAATTAGAACGATATGTTATATGTGTTGAATATATTATCCCATTTAGGATGTTTCTAACACAAAATAACAAAGGCACATGTCTTGTGTAATAAATTTGATAGAAAAGAGCAATCTAGATCACCCAAGTGCAAAAATGTCATTTTGACTCAAAATAATTTGATCAAAGTTAGATGATTCATAAATTGCATTACCTTGTTTAATGATAATATGGATAAAATATTTACTTAAATATGATAAATTCAACTCAGTTTACATGTTTTAGTGTTTTTATGCCAAATTATGCACTTTTGATAAAAGTTGTTCAAAAAATTGGTTGGAAGTCATTGGTGGCCAATTTTAGGTGTCTACAATTTACCCCTATTTAGGAAGGTGTTATAAGTTATGAGAATAGTAATGTCTTCTCAAAGAATGATAAGGTCCTATATCCCAAAAAGAAGATTATTATTGAATAAAAATATCTAAATGGTGTTCGAAAAGCCTATGGTGATTCCCCCTTGAGGGAGTAGCCATCACATATGTGGATGGACAATCCCTCAAAAAAAGAAAGAATAAAGGTGGAATTTAACTATGGTTGAGATTAATCCAAATGAGAAAATTATTGCATGGATTGATTTAAAAAAATTTAATTTTCCCAAAGGTGGTTATAATCATAAATAAAATTCAAAATAATGATTTTCCCATAGGTAGTTATAATCATTAAGAGGACCTAAATTGGCTAAAAATGATGTTTGATATGGTTGTGCCCCAATTAGGGATAATTATCAAACATAACTTAAGGATATAACCTAGAATATAGATTAAATATGAGTGGGTGTAAACATAGATGTGATGGCTTAATGAATAAAGAAACCATAAATAACCAAACATACAAAGATGCACAAAGTGATGAAAGGAATCAATAGAAGAATAATATTTGATCATTGGAAAATATTTAGTTGTACCTAAAAATGAGGAAATGATCATCCTTATTATAATTGATACAATTATAATGGTCAATGGGTTTATTTGATAAATATGGGTGGAAGAATTTTCCAATGTACCAAGGAGAAACTTTTGTGATTCCATTACATATAGACACTATTGAAGGTAATTTTTGTTGTTACATGTGACGGTATTCATCATGATATAACACCATGAAGAATATCTCAAAATATGTGTAAAGACTGACTCTTGATCTAATAAACAATTGAAAAAATTCACCAATGATAAAAACCATGATGACAATGTTGACATATGAATATAGATGGACTCAAGAAGAATGTTTGCAAGGAATCACCCAATGAATGCACATAGACTGAGTCAATTCAATAGTAGTGAAAGTAAACAAATAGGAAAGGAAATAAACAAAAAAATAAATAGAAATCACATAAACAAATAAGCAACTTGAAATAAAAAATAAAATATAAATCTTGAAAACAAAAGCAAAAAGCCCATCCCAACAATGATCATTCCCTAATAAGGTGGATCAAGGATAATTTCCTAGGTTTAGATAGGATAAATGTTTGTGGATTTTGAAATATTTTAATGTTTTTTATAATTTTTAGGTATATTAACTCCTTATATAATGACAAGATACCTACTCATAAAATGGTGAGAGCATTTGGCTTAGGTTGCTCACAAAACAGTGAGAGCATTGTGTAGGTTACTTGTAATATGAAAAGAGTGCATGAAAAGGGGGATTATAGTGATATCAACATGAATTTATTATGGCCTACATATTAATAAAATGACCTCAAGTTATAGTAAGTATGTCCACATAAAAGGTAGGGAAAAATTGACTAGGTCACAACAAATTCTCAAATCTAGCAAATGGTTAGTCAAGTGGAAACAACAATGGCAAGATGATGTGGCAATGCATGATAAATAAATGTTATCCCTAGATTTTCCATAGGAAATTATAACTAAGATACAGTGAATTAGATCAATGATACTAAAATTTTTATAGGTTTTTATAGTTAGTAGCAAGACTAGTGAAACACTAAATTTCCCCCAATAGGCGATATAATCAGGCTCACATAAAAAAAATTGATATAGGATGGAAAATTAAAGATATCTTTCCACATCAATTATCACACTTATTTCATAGACTATCATTATAAACATGGATTTTGATTCATTATTGAAACTTGATCAAAGTACCCTTGCAAAAAGTGAAGGATGAACCAAAGTAACTAAGATCAAAATAGGATTGGATAAGGTTACTAAAATAGGCTTTTGTAAAATAGCATGGTCTTGCCCTAAGATAATGATAGTTTTTTATAGATTTGATAAGATGATAATAAGTATGGTAGAAATTTGGATATAATTCCAAGAGGTTTTCCCCCAAGTGGCGGGGTGAATGGTAGGATATGCGACAATGGAAAAAGGAAATGGCATGCTACATGTTTGCGGAGGATGATGGTTATTGGTTTTTGATGTGTTTGGCCTAGGTGTGGTTTTGGATTCTATTGTTCTTGATGATGTGGAGATTCACATCCTAATTTAAAAAAATTACAAATATAATAATCAATCATGTTAATTGGTAGCCCACACCTCATCTAAATAATTACTTTATTAAGAACTACTTGCATATTTGGATGGAAATGATGTTGTTATGAACTTTGTTGGTCATTGATTTGGTTCCCTTCAGGCATTGAGACAAGGTATCTTTATATCCTATGCAAAGGAAATTATTTTCATATATGGTAAATAGGGATAAACATTAGATGATAGGTTTGATTTGTTGATGTAATGGTGGATGATAATGGTATGTGGGATGGTTGGATAACAAATTAAGATTAGGATTTCCAGTCACATGTAATGTTGTTGATGCTAGATTTGACATAAATTTGGTTGTGGTGGGGCCAAATACCTCTAAAAATGCTTTTGATAGGATAACTAATTTTTTATTTAATCTTGATAGTAGCTCCCATCTAATTAGGCTATAGATTGGAAGCTATTTTAATTTGATCTTTGATATTGTCTTCATTAATTAGTAAAGAACTTGTGTGCTCAACTATTGGCACCTCAAAGAGGCTTATAATAATGAATTTATCTTTATTGTCTCATAGTGCCTCCAAGAAGGTTTCACTAAGGATCATTGAATTTTAACTTTGATTGTCTTTTAGCACCTCTGAAGAGGTTTCACTAGAATATGCTAAGTTTGAACTTTGATTGTCCGTTAGCACCTCTGAAAAGGTTTCACTAGGAGATTATTCTTCTTCTACATTCATTTGGGCTTGGACCCATTTATATTCTTTAATTTATATGTTTCCATGGATGTAGTTCAATAAATTTTGATTTTGTCAATTGTAATTGATACTTGTGGGAGATGGAATGTTAATGAAATGGCTATATTGGTTGTGGTAATGGCTTGTGCAATGGTAATAGAATGGGGATTGGTAGCACAATCCTCATAGAAGATAATAGGATAAATTGTGTTGATGTTGAAGTATTCATTCTCAAAAACTATACAAATATCATAGATGTATTCAAATTGATCTGCTAGGCATGCATAACCAATATTGTAATAGTCATGAATGTATTTTGTTTTTGAATCTAATTCTGACTCAAGGAATTTTGTATCTAATGTTGAGACTGATGTTGATTCTACTTTTAATGTTAAATCTAATTCCAATTTAAGAATATAACCTGACTCTAACTCTAATTATTCATCTGATGGGTACTCTATTACAATTATGTCTTGTTGAATGTTTAGTATTGTAAAAGTAACAAACTGTGATGGCATAATGGGCTCCACAAAAACTAGTTTGTCAGAGTGAGAGTCTTCTAGGATGGGAAAAAGTTCAAGATACAACTCCTTAGAGACTAAATTTTCAAATGGATTCCCTTAAAAAATAGGCATATGATCGAGGTAATGATTTGTCTAAGACTCAAAAAATAATGGCTCATTAGAGTGAGACTTCTCAACAATAGGTATAGGACTAAAAGGTAATTCATCATAGGTTGAATTATTAAAAATGGTTGGTTCAACAAAACCATGTTGGATTGGTTGGTTTTTTTCCCTTTGGTTCCCAATGAGTTGGGAAATACCATTTTGGAACATAGATTAGTTATCTAATGATTGGATCGGTTGAGGTTTGGATGGAATTGGTATTGGATGAGGAATGGCCTATGGTTGGATAATGTTAGGGTATTAGGGAACATGATTTCTTGCATGAGCCAAAGGATGAAGTCTTGAAATGGTAACAATAGGGTAGTTTGGAGTGTGGTTACTCACAAAATCCAAAGGACTAGATCTTGGAATGATGGAAGGGCATTGTGTAGATTGATTTCTTGCACAAGCCAAAGGACTAGGTCTTGGTATAGAAATGGTGTGATGTTGTGGTCCTAGAATAGAAATGGTATGATGTGGTGGAATTTGATTACACATATAAGCTAAAGCATCCAAGTCCTCATAAACCATAGCATCCCAACTAGGGTTTTGAGTTGGATTGTAAGTTGGTTCTTGACTTTGTTCTCCATATGGAGTATTGTAGGTAGAATAATAAAACTCACTAGAAAATCTATCTCTGTAGGCGTTTCTAGTTAGATTTGGTGTAGCCATTCTATCACAACTTAAATTATATGTGACTCCACCATAATTTTAGCTATATATATCTACATAAATGATGAAATATCCAAAAACAAAGTCTTAGATTTTTATAAACTATGAAAAACTATGTCCAAAGGATAAATGGTTCAAACTTAGTCTAGTGTGGTCAAAAGGGTGGAGCTATATCTTCAAAAAATGATCTGAATGTGGAGTTATATCTCCAAAATGGTTTGTGCTAATACTTGTCATAAAATAATATAATGTCTAATGTCAAATTTCATACACACAAAAGGTCAAGCATCTGAATAAAAACTATCATGTCAAAGGTCTAGGCCAAAGTGTTCCAAACAAAGTCTAAAGTAGGAATGGGAAAAGAGTCACTAGGTATTTTATCCAAATGTGGAGTCAAAATCTAGGCTCAAACAAGTTGTGCTAGGAATTTAAGCCAAATAGCATCAAAAGTTAGGCTTGAAAAAAAGGATTGATGTGAATCTGATTTAATCTACAAAGTTTGGAAATGATTTTGACATAAACCTGACACATGGAATCAAACATAAACATGATTAGTTGGCATAATCCATAAATTAAAAGGATCTTAATAAAGGACATGTTATTCTAAATAAAGGCATAAACAATGATGAGGATATGCGTTAAACAAATGAACTATCAATAGTCTTCAAATTTGGGTAATCGATTAAATGAAGTTATCAACTCAAAAGAGAGATCGATGTATCAAACTCATGAATTGAGGCCTAAATATAAATCAATCAATATTTTAATCAAAACTTGACAAGGTTAATTGAATACTCAACATTGAAGACTAGGATTTCATCAAATAAGTTAGACAAAATTGGACAACATGACGATACATAAACAAGGTCCAAATGGCATATGTGACTAATTTTGAATTATTGTTTTGATAAATTGGTAAACAAGTCTTGTAACAAATTGAGTAGCATAATGGAATTAGCATGATCTAATGATGTGATCAATTTTATGTTTCAAAGACTCAAAGAAAAAATGGTATGATATGTTTTGGGTAGCATAACACTACCCTCCTCAACTCAAATGACACACACACACAAACAAGTTTAGCAACCTTTTCAAGGAACAAATGTGGTGTAAAATGGCCAACATAAGTCCTCCTTGGTAAGAGAGTGGTGTAAAAACAAATTGGTTTGGATGTGGTTTATAAATTAAAAAACAATTTTTAGTCTCAAAACATACCAATAAATAAAGAAAAAGTGACAAAAATACATTAAGTATAATCACCCTAAATCCTATCAAGGGTATGGTAATGTGGGGCTGAATAAAACTAATTGGTTTCTAATCAGTCTAGATGGATCAGATGCATAAGACTTCCATGTCAAAATTTAGTAAAAGTAATATATAAATTGGATTCACAACACTTGGTTTGTTATAAAAAGGTCTTGCCTTTTTTACAACCACTATATTTGTCACTCACTTAGTGTAGTGCAATGTTTAATGTGCTCATACACCTCATGATTAGCCCCAGTGCTAGGAGAAGGTTTAACCACTCAAACCTCTAATCCTAGAGGGGTGATCATAATTTATATATCCCCCCCCCATGGAGAGGGGTTGAAAACAATGTTGAGAGAAGAATTCTTAGATCAAGCCTTCCCTAAATAAATCATTGGAGGTAATGAATTTTGCCTCACAATCCAAGATGCATGAAATAAATGACACAATAAAAAGACTTTATGGTCACCTCAAGATCAACCAATACTATTATGAGTTTTTGGAGAGGGCTTTAAATGATGTTATTTCTATGCCTTAGACTAGGCTCAAAGTGCGATGACATGGCACTTTTGATCCCAAAAGTTTCCTAAGGGAGACAGATGGGAAAGCATAAATGTATTTCTCTTTTCACTAAAACACACAACCAACAAGCAAGTTTGAAAATAATTGAAGTGAGGTTAATTTCATTACACCAAATTAAAAGTGTTTGATTAGATTCATTACTATCTCTTTGGATTTAAGATGTGCAAATGAAAATAATTGTAAACCACCCAAAAAAAGTTGACACTTTTGACCCCAAAAGTTTCTTAAAGGGGACATATGGGAGAGCATACACACACAACTCCCTATTTATTCAAACAAGTTTAGAATAAATAAATAATAAAAACAACTTTCAAAAACTTTGAAGCATATTCAATTTTATATCACTAAATGAAATGTGTGGTGTTATTCTATTAGCCCCTTGGATTTACGTTGTAAACTTTTAAAAAACAATCAAAACATTTAACACAAACATGGAAATTTTCCTCTTTAAATCCAAAGTGAAAATGCCTAATTATTTTTAGAACATCCCAAAAGAAGTGTAAATGTACTAATTAAACTTGTTTTAGCACTTGTTTAAGTTAATCCTATAATAAAATAGTCAACACTTCTTTTATCTTTGAAGCATTTTTTTAAGTAAAACAAATAACTTTACAAATTGAGCTCTTAGGTTCACACAATCAATTTAGGTTGGGTCAAGTTACATAGTTGAATTGGATTAGGTTGGGTTACATAGACAAGATGGGTTGGGTCAAGTTACACAACTGATTTAGGTTGGGTTAGGTTACACAGTCGAGCCAAGTTGGGTCAAGTTACATAGTCGAGTTAGGTTGGGTTACATAGTCAGGTTAGGTTGGGTCACATTACACAGTCAAGTCAGGTTACACCATCGAATCAAATTGGGTCAAATTATATAGCTAAGTTGAGTTCAGTTAGGTTACATAGCCAAGTTAGGTTAGTTCAAGTTATACAATTGAGTCAGGTTGCATTAGGTTATACAGTCCTGAGAACAAAACCATAACTTACAAAAAAATAGATATTTACTCAAATTTTCACCTTCTTTGCTTTCATAATCCAAGATCCTATAAGGAAATGGTTAGTAGGTTGTTTTTAGGTTCTTGTTGATCAAATTCATGGGGTACGATCTCATTGGGCATGCGATTATGTAGGTTAGGAATTTGAATCAAGAAAGGATGATTAATATTGTGTTAGCTCCAAAATGAAAATAAAATGAAAGAAACACACTAACTAGCATAACATCTCTAGGCCTAGTCACTAGGGGGAGTTTAATGAGGAAAAACTATTTGAAAACACAACTAAAAAATGGAAATAAATGAGAGATATGAACATAAAACATAAATTTCTTACCAAATCCTTGATTGCTCCAAAAGGCTCCTTCTTTGGCTTGCTCAGCTTGTGCTTCAAGAGATTTTATTTAATGGAGTATGGCTACCTTCATCTCCTATTAGCACTTTTGGCTTTGGCTTGGATTGGCTCAACAATTTGGCATTATAAAACTAAAATTTAATGATTTTGGAATGATTTAAGCATTATACCTTTACACTATCCAAGCTTAAAATTATGGTTGTGAGGCCTCCTATTTATAGATTTTTTAAAATAGATTGGATCAACCACAACCATCCATCTCAAGATGAAGATTTGTGTCTATTAATTAATATAATAATAAAAATAAAATATATAAATACCCTCATCATAATTTGGGAAGAAGGGGTATTTATGAGGCATGGGAGGCATTGATGAGGCATGGGAGGGCTTAATCTTGGTATTTTATACATTTATGGCTTGTGGATGCCACCCCATAGAAATGATGTCATTTGATGATGTATTTATTTAGTATCAATTTACAAAAATAAATATTCAACAAGTTTCATGGAAAATAAACTTAAACTCTTAATTCATATTGATTAGCCTTAAGCATGATTTATCAATTTTGGTGCAAATCTTGGCAATTGGTGCACAAATTAATCAAATTGGTCAGAATGTCGTATTATTGGCTTGAAATTTGACTATATCAAATTTGTAAAGTGATGTTAGATGTGTTGGATTTGTTATCCAATTTAGGATGTTTCCAACACAAAATAACAAAGGCATGTGTCTTGTGCAAGAAATTTGATTTAAAAGAGCAATCTAGAGCACCACCCAAGTGCCAAAATATCATTTTGACTTGAAATGATCTGATCAAATTTATCTACTTCATAAATTTCATTACCTTATTTAATGATACTCTAGCTAAAATCTTTACTTGAATATGACAAATTTAACTCATTTAACATGTTTTAGTGTTTTTAGGCCAAATTGTGCACATTTGATAGAAGTTGGTCAAAACCCTAGTTAGAGGTCATTGGTGGTTAGTTTTAGGTGTTTAAAAAATATACTAAAAGTACATGTCAAGGGTATGATACAATATAAATGTCTCCTTTAGGTTGTGTTTGGATTCCTATCAGAGTTCCCCTATCACAATGCACATCAAAGTCATGACATGAATTTTTTGATTGTCAAATAACATTTTACTTGGTCAACCTTAGTCAAACCACATTAGATCTATAGCCTTTTCATCATGAAAATGTGTTAAATTTATTTATAATGGTGATATCTATAATAATAAAGGAGACACCAATCTTAGGAATTTTGAATAATCTCAAGAAAGTAGAATTTTTCAAATACCTACCCTTAAACCTTTACCTAGCATTTTTTTTTATTCACAACACTTTGATTACCCTATCAACTCTACTAGATCTTATAATGGTCACCCCAAATTAATAGGAAACATAACACCTAATATCTTGGATTTAGATGATGGTGAACATGACAAGATCAGTCTAAAAAATATTTTGATATTTTTACTCACATAATTAGTCAATTACCTCCTTTATGACCTTAATGTTGTCAAACACCATTAGATGAAATCCTCAACACTATAATGAAGATTAAATACTCCATCCATCATGCCTCTTAGAATGATAAAATCATCAATGGATGTACTATTAATATTCATACTCCTAATTATGATGATGTATATTCATTGGATGATCCATTTTTAACCAAACTTTCTCAAGATAAAAATGCATAGATACATGGATATCGTTCTTATTTACAAAATTATTTTAGTTCTATTCATGTAGTTCTTTATCCTTCTATAGTACATGAAATTAGTTATTATTCACTTGATGTTCACATTTATGAGATGGAGTATGCACACGCACGTGCACATGCGTGCACACGCGCGCGCACACACACACACACACACACACACACACACACACACACACACACACACACACACACACACACACACACACACACACACACACACACACACACACACACACACACACACCTTATCATCTATTCACTATTGATCCCCTTAGATAGCATACATCTTAACCATGCTATGATGAGATCTTATTTATTCATTATTTTCTCAGATTATTTCAACATAATTCCTTTGGAGATGTTATATACACTACACTAACCCAATTTGAGTCCATCTCTTAATGTGGCCTAACCTCATATTAATCCAAATTAGATTTATCCTCCTATTAATCATGGTATACTATCTTTTCCTATACTTTATCCTCTACTAACATGGTGGGTATATGAACCATATTGTGAGTTATAGCATTATCCATCATTAGGCTAATGATTATCATGCTCATCCATAAGTTATATTATAATAGTGAGCTTCAAGATCTAATCCTAATACATATATACAACATTCAAAGTATATTACTCCTAGTGTACTTATTTTTTTCATGGCATGCACATGCTTTCTTCTGCTCAATTCTAATAGATTTATCAGTGCATTGATACACTTCATCTAGAGAAGGCATAATATATTTAAATTATCCTACCTCCTCCTAATGTAATTATAAAAAACATACCTAAATATGGGGAATTTTATTTTATTTGGCATCAATGTACCACACATCATACAAATAAATTTTGAGTGATACAAAATCACTTTCATGATTTTCTATGGCATATGCCCTCATCAATTCAACTGCCTACTCCAGGGCATTCATGGACAAAGGCTTAATATTTTTTGGCATTTTCTCATATATTTGAGGATATTAGTCATAATTTTACATTATATCCTTTCATTTAGTATCCCTTGTAAGAGGTGCCTCATGAGCATCATTATTCATATATTATACCCACTTTATTAATAGAGATAGTGTGTTAGGAATTCTTTTCATGAATCTCTGTAAAAATTAATGAAAATTTGATTAAAGTTAGATTACAATTACACAAGGATGTATCTAATTTTATGTATTATTTTTTATATGAAATTTATAACTACTTGTAAGTACATCATGGAGTTTTAACACATTATTCACTACATTTTCATATTTTTTGGATTTGATTTGAGTATATTTTGATTGTATGTTTCATCTATCACTTAAAATTATTTCATGGATTAATATTGTTTTCACTTATTCTTACCATATTATTTTTAGTATGATATATCTTTGTATTTGTTACATCATTTTTTGGATTAGATAGTTATTCGTATGATACAGTTTTAAACCCACGCCCTCTAATATCTTATCTTTACTATATGATCTACTAGTAAGCATATTTTTCATTATATCATTTTGTGGATAGTTATATACAAATATTCACTTTTATTTTATTCTTCCCTCATATTAATTAAACATATGGTTAGTCTTTAGATAACATATCATTTTATGGGTAAGCCTAATTATTTAGTAAATTGTCAAAATATCTAGGTACATTGTATCTTATAATCAAAGCCTAAAACTTATTTGTGTTTATCACTTTTATAACTCATGTATAGTTATTACAAATATGTATGGAAGAGGAATAGAAAAAATACATAAAAAAATTTAAAATGCAAATCATTTAAACAAAAAGCAATGATAAAAATGTAAAATTAAACATTCGAAATGCAAAATCACACCAAAAGATGTGATTCTTATCTTAGCACATCTCCTATTTATAGTCTAAGATTAAACTCCATAGTTGGCCTCATAATAGAGCCAAGTTATATTGGGGTGTGATAGGAAAGTAGACTTGGATAAAAGGTATCAAACTTATCTATAGTCTATGCACTTTCTAACACAAGTATCAAATCTTTAAAGTAGACCAATGGATCTATAATGGATCCTGAGGAACAAGGAACATGTTGTGCAAAGGTAGGCCAAAATTTATTTTTCTTGTAAATATAACCTTAATGAGATGATATAAGCACTAAAATTATTAACTAAATGTTTTGTGTCTACTATGAAAAAATATTTTTTGACTATATTATTTAATAAATTTATAACACTTACATATTTGTTTAGTATGTCTCATGCCTACTACAGATTATTCCACATGCCCATGTCATACATTTTCCACTCCCTTTTTTATTATAAGAATCCTAATATTCCTCTTTGATGAATATTTATTTATAACCAATCATTCCACTTTGGTTCTCCTTTTGTGAGTTGTAATGTAAGACCTAAGATAGGACCAAGACTTCCTCATAAAAATCCCATTATTCTCCATAAACATTTACCCTAATTAACATTATACTAATTGGTTTTATCTTTTTAAGTTGAAGTGTAATACCTCAGATAAGACTAGGATTTATTCACAAAGAACCCTCAATCTACATACCATGTTTCATCATAAAATAACTATACTTTTTCAAAGGAATTACTAATACAAACCTTACAGCTTATGTTTGTCATTTCACTTGATATTTTATTTTTGATTGTACCTTACATTGTAAATCATTTACTTTCATGTTTTACATGCTTCTCCACATGATTTAGTGTGTCTTAAAAATAATCATATATTCATTAGATCCATTATGTTTTACACATGATCTACTGTGTTTTACATTACATTTTAAATTTTTATAATTATTTTTAACCATGTATCTTTTCACATTTGATAGAAAATATTCAAAATACATAACACATTTTCTCATAAAATGAATCAAATATTAGCCCATGTGATATGATTAATACCCATAAATCATTTACTTTCATGGTTTACATGCTTCCCCACATGATTTAGTGTGTCTTAAAAATCATTTAATATTCATTAGATCCATTATGTTTTACACATGATCTAGTGTGTTTTACATTACATTTCATTTTACATTACATTTTTTATTTTTATAATTATTGTTAACCATGTATCTATTCACATTTGATAGAAAAAATTCAAAATACATAACACATTTTCTCATAGAATGAATCAAATATTAGCCCATGTGCTATAAATAATACCCATAAATTATATATATATATATATATATATATATATATGGCTCAAAGTGTTTCAATAAATTTTATCTTATATTTCAAGAAAGGAATAAGGAGAAACTAAATATGGATATGGTTTAAAAACCTATTTGATTGTGTATGCATTGAATCAGATGATTGTGAAGAACTTCTCTTTAGCTTGAGAGGATAACCAAAAAATAAGACAACACTAAAGTAAATGGTTGGTTAGATAGATATTTGATTGGATTACCTAATGCTAGCTAGATCCTAGAATCAAGAGCTTCCTCAAGGGATATCAAACTACAAATTTTAAATAATTAAGTTTATAAACATAATAGAAAGTACTTACATCAATAATCAAAATTTACTAAAATTAAATACAAGTAATGCTTTATAAAGATATAGACTGTAAATGATTAATATAGTGATAAGAAAATTAATACTAGTGCTAAATGGCTTGATAGTATTTTCTACCACAATGATCATTAGAAATTGATGTGATCATCAATGGTTAAGGTGATTGTCAGTAGTCAAGTTAACCATCAATAGTTAGATAGACCATTAGTAGTTGAGACAACCATCAGTGGTTACTACGTGTAGGTCTAGGTTCATAAATGGCTGGTTGACAGGATCACAAAGTTGGATTCTAGGAGATGAGTGGTGTTGGGATGAATAACAAAGGTAAATAATGTAATTGAATACTGTAAAATAAATACTTATCTTATAGAAGGATGATCGATTGGGTGCTTGAGGTGGTTGACCTATCAGTGGATTATGGAATAATTCTAATAGAGTAGTAGTACTTGACACTTTACACTTTAGTAGAGTGGTGATGGAAAATTGACTCTCTAATGTGATAGTTGGATAACAAGATTATTGATGATGATTAACCTGCAACAAAGATATTTTGGATGCACAAGCTCTTGATAACAATTATAGATTCATTTCACCTCCCTTCTCCTCTCTTCTTATAGGCAAGGTAAGAGAGTTCCAACAAGATGTTAACTAGGTATTCTAATTATAATTCATACATGCAATGGCTTGCATGCATGTTTAAATAAGTTATGTTTAGAAAATCAAGGCAGGTGACTTACATGTTAGTGGTTGGAGAGGTCTACCTTGACCATCGATGGTAAAGGTGACCATCGAAAGTCATCCTAAGTCATCCTAAGGTGATTGTCAATGGGAAAAGTGAATTAATTTTGACTCATTTTAACTTTTTTAATTATTTGAATTTAGAGCCCTAGTGTTTGGCATATTGGGTAATGAACCATTGATAGTGATTACTCGAGAGGCATTAACTGCTAGCTAAGGTGGATCAAGGTTTATTAAGATAAAATGTAGAGCATGTAGGGATGAAAATGAGGATTGGTAGGTCTACAACTAACTTTCCATCATTGGTTATAGAATGAGGTAGGGGATGCTTTAAATTTGATAGCTTATGTGTGATTATAGTAGTTAAGTCTACATTTGATTTCTTGGTTAGTTGCCTAGTTGGGTAGGTTTGAAGGTTTATGCCCTAAATAGGGTTTTGGGGGTTTTAGGGGAATTTGGTGGGTTGGGGTGAAACTTTTTTAGGGGTAGGTTTAGGTAGGGGTGATTTTGAGTATAAAGTGAGGGAATTTGCAAGTAATTAGGTATTTTTGTGTGAGTATGGTTAGGTCAAGGGTTCTAGGTAGAACACACATAATGACCATCGATAGTTGATCTAATCATCAATGGTCAATATCTATAAATCTATGGACACCTGACCATTACTGGTCACCATGACCATCGATGATCAACCTATCTAATTTTTTGTTCAAATGTTATAAAAGTGTCTTGGGTTAGGTTAGGTGGGAGATAGTGTTATATTTGTAGATAATTGAGGCTAGGTGGGTTGGGTAAATTCTTTTAGGTGATAATGAAGAGCAAGTGGGTAGTAAAAGAGATAAATTCTAGTAGGTTGAATATCAAATAGGTTAAGGGTAGGTAAACATGGTGAATAATATAGGGAACTAAGTTATGTGATGATAAATATTCATAGGCCCAAGAGCAGATACAAATTCATGATTGAGTGTCATACATCTTTATGAAGATCTACCAAAGAATGACCCCAACAGACTGGGCCCATGTGGAGGAGGTTGAGATGGGAGTGATGAGGAATTATCAACATGAACCTCAAGATGCATCCATGATCGTATCTCTCATTGAGAGATGGGATCAAGATATAAAGACCTTATTACCAATTGATGAGATGATTATCATGCTAGAGGATGTGCATAAGATCACATGGCTACCTCTTTGAGGTGATCTGATCTATGACATAGAGTGAGATAAATAGGAGGAACATTTAGATCTATTATATGGTGATGATTGTGATCAAGTCAGATGGCACACCTGTGGCTTTAGCTATAACATATTATATGAGAAGGCACTTGGCGAGTATAGATTAATGACTATGCTTATAATGGTCATTTCATGATTTTCCCTTCTTAAATCAAGTAGTAATATATTCCCATACTTTCTATTAGGGGTGATATTTGAGATACTATTAGGGTAGACTATATTTGATTAGGTACCTACTCTCTTGGTATAAATATATAGGAAGTTGTGGGAGTATAGGGTCCATAAGAGGTATGACATCAATTTCATTTTGGTTCTACATTGCTAGGCCTATGAGCACATCCATGTGCTAAGGTCGATGGGATTGTCATGGATGTGATATAGCACAATTGAGTTCTTAGTTAGTTTCATGAGATGGAACACTAACTTTACTTTTTTAGGTGCAGGAGGAGGAGCCCATGATGTTGATTAGTTTAGGGGTGCACTAAATGCACTAGTTAATGAAGAAATCACCTATAGACCATATGTTAGGTTCCCAAAGTAGGTTAGATATAAGAGACAAACCTTCTCCTTACAGAGTTATAAGTGGATTCTTGGCTAGATGGATAGAGAGGTGGGGATCATCCCATTTGATAGGGTGTGGATGCAATTTGACCTTGTATAGGTTATTCTAGGTGTATTTCCCAAGTATAAGCATAATGATTCAAAGATATTATTGCCTAAGCCTCGTTCTATGAGAATGCTTCTAGATCATGAGGAGTTATTAGCATAACCATAAATAAATAACACCATATTTATAGATGGGTAAATAGCTTGGTATAAGAATTTATATGTAGCTATAGATTTTGAAAATGGTGATGGTGGTGAGAGACCTATAGATGTGGACCCAGCTATGAGAGGGGGCTAGAGGGAATCAGTATAGGGGGTACCCTAGATGTTTAGGTAGGAGTGACACTATCCACTGTACAAGCATAGGTCATAGCACTATAGCATCAGGTGGCTATTTTATAAGGTTAGGTTTATAATCTTATAGGTGAAAGGGACTAGATGAGAGTGTCACTAGCCTTGGTTACATAAGATATGAACTCCCTGAGGTAGAGAGGAAGAGTAATGAAACTTATAGGACCATCAAAAACCATCCTTATGGCATAATACCTAGCTATAATAGAGGAGCTATGGTATTATGAGGTTATAGTTTTGAGGTAGTGTCTTGATGAACCCTGATGGGGTGAGTACAGAGTGAGCTTGGTAGGTAGTGCCATTATGGTGACACCAAGGTAGTGGGCCTCATATATAGGTGGCCAAATAGGTAATATAAGTAGATAGGTGTTAGGGCCTAGTGGTATGCCATGAAATAGTGGTCCCCTAAGGGAATAATGATGACATAGTTCATACATATCATATATTACTATATATCATTTTGATTTTAGCTTACAAGTTGATATGGTAAGATGTAAATTTTGAGAGAGATAGACATGTATATCTGGTTGCACACATTATGATGTTAGACTCATGATTTATATATATGATCTTTGTTTATTGCTCATGCTCATGGTTTATGATTTGCATTGATGCTAATGCTTATAATGTGATTACTTATATTGATTATGGATTATGCTTATGTTATGGATGTTAGACACTGATGTAGACTTACCTGGCTAGGCATGAGATGGACTTTATTTATGGTTATGCTTCTTATTGGCTTATGAGATGATAAATGTTTAATGAGTATATGCTTCATTATTTAGATTTAGACATGCAATGAAAAATAGTTGATTGATTTCTTGCTCATAGATGATATGATGTTATTATGTTTTTTATGGTTATGATTTATGGTTATGAATTTGCTTATGACACATATGCATGTTCTTGTTGGTTAATTTGTTTTAAGGTAAAACATATGAGGTAATTCAATTAACAACACTAGATGGGAGAATAGAGAATATTATCAAGAGACAATTATCATAAATGAAAATATCAACTAGTCATGATAAGATAGGAAGAGGGTATGATACTTATTTTTTGTTAAGGATTAATCCAAAATGAAAGTTGGATTGGCCTAATGAACATAAGCCCTTCAAATACTTCAAATTAGCATTTATTAGTTAGTTAAAAAGGTGTATTGACCACATAATGTCAAATAAGCTCAAAATCCCTTGTTTATAGTGTATAGAGGGAATATGGAGGAAAATGGAACGTTCATATGAGACTAGCATGCCTCTTTAGTAGGTTTTTGAAGATTCAGTATAAATAAGTCTATGTTTTACAAAGTGTAGACTAATCGATGAAAGAAGTCTACTTGTGAAAGCTGATTGTGTATTCCATCTTATATTGTTATGTGAGGGCAAATTTTGGATTTCAAGATTAGTTTCCTTTTTTGTGATTTTAAAAATGGGTCTATTGCTTTATTATTTTTTATGGAAGTTGATTGATGCAAGAAGCTTCCAAGAAATTGTTGTGATTTTGAAAAATGTTTTACTCAGCCATCCTTCAAGTGAGTGGTATAAGTTTATTTTCTTTATTCAAGGCTATGTGATAGTTTTCCTTCAAAGGAGTAGTCTACCTTATATTTGTGAAATTTTAGTATGCTCATGTAACTATCCTTTAAGGGAGCAGTTTACGAATGCTTAGGGATGACCCATGATTAATATTGGTTTGGATTTTGATTTTTGTTGCGATTTATTTTATTTGACATAGACATGTTTATATAGGATTAAGAGTTAACCTTTATGAAGGTAAAACTAGAAGCACAAGAAGGTTGAGTAGGTGTAAAAAGGGTTAGGTGATAATGATCATGGGAATCCATCTTGAAAAGGGGTAGAAAGTACCATAAGAATCATGCCATAGGTAGAGCCATGATACCCATTATTCAAGATTAGGATATGATTGTGATGGATAATCTCATGATTAAGTTTTAATCAGTTGCCCTTAAAATAGGGAGATGAATGTGGTTGATAGTAAGGATTTAGCTTAAGTGAAAATAAAAGCTAGATTTAATGTGTTTTTAACAAAAAAAAGATGTAGATTTGAAGCATTGAGGGGCTCAAGTTTTGGGTTACCTTTAAGAGAGGACAATTGGTAAGCTTTCAATCCATACTTTTGGGTTATGATGTAAGTTCCAAGCCAATTGAAAGCAAACTTGCCTAGCTTGCTTTTCTCCATATTAGTGACATGTTTTTCCTTTAAGATGATGTCTTTGATGTTGAATTATCACACTTTAAAGTGTTTATTATAGGCATTCTTGACACATTCTTGGTATACATGAAGATGGGTAAGGGTTTCTAAATGATGCTCATCAAGTAGCTCAAGCTCGGCTAAGTGGTGTTAATGATAATCATCCTAAAAAATGAGAATGCTCAAATATATGTGAAGAGAAGGTATTTAGACTTTGAGAGGCAAGATGTCCTCTATTCCAAACATAAGAGAGAAAAGGGTATCACTTATAGGGTTTCAAACTCTAGTATGATATACCCATAAGCTGAAGGGGATATGTAAATGCCAGTCCTAACTAGATGCATTAACCATTTTAGTTAACATGTTATTAAGAGTTTTGTTAAAAGCCTCAACTTATCCATTCACTTGAGGATGATAGTGTGAAAAGAATCTTAACTTAATACCAAATTCATCATAAATACCTTGGACTTGATTTTTCTTAAAATATTTACCATTGTTGGTGATAATCTTATCAAGAACATCAAAGTGGTAGATGATGTGATGGTTGATAAAGTCAATAATTTTGTCTAATTTGGTTGAGACTAGAGGAATAACCTTTACCCCTTTGGTAAAATATTAAATTGTAGTGATGATAAAATGGTGTGAATAAGAAAAATGGGGGTTAATTTCACCAATAAGGTCTAGACCCCATTGTGAGAAAGGTTATAAATTGGTGGAAACATGAAGACTATGGTTAGGTGTATGATGTATATTGGTGTGTTATTGACATTTAACACACTCTTTCACATAATAATAATAATAATAATAATAATAATAATAATAATAATAATAATAATAATAATAATAATAATAATAATAATATTCTTGGTTAAGGTTAGTCTAGTAATAGCCAAGGCAAAAGATGCATTTAGCTATAACGGGGCCACTAAAGTGTCCTTCATATATTCCATCATGTGTTTCCTTGATAGTGTTAGAGTCTTTGTGACTACATAGACAATGGAAGAGGAGGCCATCAAAGTCACGTTTATAAATAATTCCTTCCATAATGGTGTAACATGAGGTACTCTAGATAAATTCTCTTCAGGTGTTCTTGGAAAGCCCATAAGGAATGATGGCAAAGTTGAGGTAGTTGAAAGACTATTGACACCAAAGGTCACATTGGGTCTCCTCCACATTGAAAATAGTGGGATAATATGGTTTGACATAGGAACGATGGGTAATTCTATGGATAATGACATATAGGTTAAATTTAGAGGTTGTAGATAGGATCTAAGAGGTGAGGGAAGCCATGGTGTCAACAAACTTGTTGGTAAATCATGGGGTTTACTGGATGTTGTATGTTCAAATTATGTTAAGAGTTCATTAACTAGTTGATTATACTATTACAAAACATCATTCTTACATTGGTAAGAGCCATTGATTTGATTAACCACAAGTTGGGAGTTGTCAAAGAAGTTGATCATTTTGACTCCTAGGGCTAACATAGTTTAAGGGCCTATGACTAGGGATTTGTACTCAACCATATTATTAGTACATTAAAAATAAATATTGAAGGATAAAGGAAGAGGTTTATCACCAAAGGTAATAAGGATGATACTAGCTCCCCCACTACACTAACACTTTGATTTGTCAAAGAACATCATGACTTGATAGGTGAAGTCTGCCTGAGAGAGGGTTATGATGGACTCATTTAGGAACTCAAGAGAAGGAGTTTGGTTGTCTACTAATAATGATTTGGCCAATTAGTTTCCAATTAATTTCCCCTTAATTAAATTTTATTGAAGGTACTCAAGATCAAAATCTACTAAGATCATGAGCCACTTGGCCATACAGTGGTTTTGGTATGGCTTGGAGTGCATGTACTTGAGTGGGTTGGTATTGGGTATGATATAGGTTTTATATTTTAGAAGGTAGTGGTGAAATTTATTGGCCACAAAGACTAAAATCTAAGTAGATTTTCTTAGTATGGGTATATTGAGTCTCGTATTCTACAAGCATATGACTAATGTAGTAGATGGATTTCTCTCTATGTTGTTTATCTTAATGAGAAAGTATTACCTCTAGGGAGTGATCGATGGTATAGATATAAAGGTCTAAAGGTTGATTATTATTGGGAGAAGTGAGGATAAGTGAAAATAAAAGGAAATTTTTGAGTGAATCAAAGGCCTCTTGATAGTTTCTATTCCACTTGAATGATACATCCTTCTTCAGAAGGTGGTGGAAGGGCTGACATCATTCTAAAAGCTGGGAGATAAAATGATGAATGGATTGAAGATTCCCTTGAAAACTATAGAGTTTCTTGAGGTTAATTAGAGGAAGCATGTCAAAGATGGCTTTGATCTTGGTTGGGTCAACTTTGATTCTATAAAGGGAGACAATAAAGCCAAGAAGCTTCCTGACAAAACCTCAAAAAATCATTTCTTGGCATTAATACAGACATGGTAATGAGGCACTAAAAGATAATATTGAGAATGGATAAATGGTACTTTCAAAGTCTGGATTTCCCAAGAATGTCGTCCACATAGTCCTCTACAATCTTATGGATAATATCATGGAAGATGTAATTCATGGAACATTGGTAGGTTACACTAGCATTCTTTAATATGAAAGGTATGACTCAATAGTAGATGGTTATCTGTAGGGTGGTAAAGGTGGTCTTGTATTTATTTTTAGAGGCAAATAGGATCTAATTGTAACCCAAAAATCTATCCATAAGAGATAACATCTCATGACTGGCTGTAAAATCAACTAGTTGGTCAATACTCAATAGAGGAAAGTCATCTTTGGGGCAAGCAAGATTGAGGTCTTGAAAGTAAATAAAAATGTGTAGACCCCCTATGGATTTGATAATAAATATGACATTTGAGACCCATTAGGGATAGTCAATGATTTGAATGAAATTGATAGATAGAAGATGTTAAAGCTCTTCTTTGAAAAGAAGGGCTATGTGAGGGTACAAACATCAAAGTTTTTTCTTGAAAAGATTGGTGTCACAATGGATGACTATGTTTTGGGTGGTAATGATGGGGTCAATTCTAGTCATATCACTATAATACTAAGAAAATTCTATGTTACAGTCTTAGAGGAAGGAGGGGAAGTCTCGAAGTTCTTTGGTATTCAATGATTGGCCAATTTTAACAATATAGGGGCTGTCTAGAGTGCCCAAGTTGATATCCATGGTGGATTCATTTAATAATGTCAAGATCTTAGGAGGAATGTATTTTTTTATGGAAGAATCTAGGTCACAAAGGTAGGTGAGAATGGAATCATCATCCTGACACTTAACAATGTTAATGCTAGGAGAGTCATCTCTTATCATTTTAGGATGGATCAAAGGGATTGTTATGGTTTCCCCTTCCTTTTTGATAAGTTAAGGGTCCAAGGATGATCATTTTTATGGAACAAATTTAGGTGGGATGATGTCATAATCTTCACATGCAAGCAGAGGAGAGGTTGGTGAGGAAGGGGTTTCTTCCTTTATAATAGTGGTAGTAGGTGGTTTGGTTTGATTCTTAGGTAGTAAAATGAAACCAAGGCCATGATTCTCATGACGATTTTTTGTCTCAATTAAAATTGACTCATGTGGGCCATGCTCATATCACCCAAGACCAAATCCTTTCCAATCACACCTATAGAGGTATGTTTTGGCAAAACTCAGCTTGTCTAGATAGGAAAAGTTGGAAGTGAATGGTCAAGGAAAAGAAGAGGTAGTAGAAGACCAAGTGGTTTGTCAAGTCTCTCATAAATGAAATGGGTTTGAGAATAGGGAGGTCTAAAGGAAACAATGGTTGTAACATTAGGGTCATATCCATATTGGTGGTCAAGTTTCCCATACTCTTGGGAGTAGGGAAAGTATAAAGGACAAGTAGGTGATATTTCCATAGTGAAAGATGTTGGAATGTGGATTCCAAGTGGTCTAAGGTGTGGATATTATTATAGGGGATGGATGAGCTAGTTGATGCCTCATTAGTAGGAGGTAGGAATTCCTCTTTCATGGTAGAGGGCTTATCTTTATTTAACAAGGGTGTGTTAGATGGAGGTAGGAGGATGTCATTGGGTCAGTAAGTCATTTTTTGTGTTGAGAAAGGACTTAGGTTAGATTGGATGGTGATAACCTAGATTTCATGATCAAATTTAATGTAACAGTGAAGGGTAGATGGGATGTAACCCATGAAGTGGATCTAAGGTCATCCTTGTAAAAACTTGTATTATAATTCACCTTTCATTACATAAAAGAGTCTAAGGAGTGTTCGAGGTCCTACATGGATGTGAAGGACAACCATTCCTAAGGTAGTGGTTATGGTGTCATTAAAAGATCAGAGGATGGTTAAATTTCTAGACATGACATTATCTGAAAGGTTGAGCTATTTATAGGCATGGGAGGAGATGATGTTAATAATATATCCCCCATCAATCATGAACCATTTGACACTAGTTTGGTTGATGTAAGAAGTAATAAAGAGAGGGGGATCTAGGTCATCAAGATGGATAAATGTTATTTTTGAATCCTTAAAGTTAACGAGGTTGGAAATTTGAAGAGCACCAATGAAGGCTATTAGAGGTAAAAGGTCTTTAGGTTAAACCTTTACCCATTGTAATTCCTCAAGCATTATTTGGTGATGATTAAGAAAAGTAGTAATTAACTCATATAAGCTCATCTTCACTAGGGTTTGGTAAATTTTTTTGAGCACCACTTTCCGAATGGATTCAAAGGGGTTAGATTAAGAGGCACCTAAGATAGATACTTTGGGTTTAGGTGAGGGTGAATATATTTAGGTAGGGTTTAGCTAGGAGGTAGAAGATAGGTATGTCCATGTGATGGACACTTTGGCCTTCCCCTTATCCTTCTATTGTGCTCTTGTGACCACATGGATGGTATGGATAGAGGGAGGAATTAGGGTAGGAGAATGTTTTGGTTCATCATCACTCTGAGGTGAGAGTGGAGGAATAGGTAGGTTTTGGGTAGTGGTAGTTGTATTTTTAATGGGACCATGGGAGGTTCTTCTAGTAAGAGATCATCCTCATTATAGAACTAATAGATAATGGTTTAGAAAGCCTTGTAGTTCTCCATTTCATGGCCTGGTGTCTTATGATAGTACACTTGGTAGTCATTATACCAAATGGGATTTAAACCAAGAGGGTAAAATGACTTGATAGGGGTTAAGGCTAAGTAATAATCTTTAAATAGCCTTTATAAAATAGTAGAGTGGGACTCAGCTAAAAGTGGAGAGGGTTTGCTCTTATTGGTAAGGTGGAAGCTCTTTTAGGAATGGGTTTGTTGATGGAAGGCTTGGGTAAGGTGGTGCATTTGGTTGGTGTGTTAGGTTTCGATAAGGTAGATGTTGGTAAAGTGGATGTGGGAGGTTTTATGATAGGTAAGTTGGTCATTGATGGTTTAGTGAAAATAGGTGTGTTAGAAAGTAAGTGTGCTAGTGTAACTATTAGTGGTAGTTGGGTTTTGGTTAGGTCAACTGAATTTATAATTAGAGTGGAGGGATTAGGCCCTAAGATTGAGGGTAAGGTCAAGGGAAGTAGGATTCTATCCTTTTGAACTTTTGTTGGCTTCACTTCCTTGGTCAATTTGGTTTTGTGGTTGGTTGCTAGGTTTGGTGAATTAATCTCTACTTTCACAAATGGGTGATTAAGGATCTGTATAGGGAAAGTGTCATGTTTTTTGGTTGGTTTGGTTGATTTGGTTGGAGAAGGTGATTTAGTTTCTTGGTGGTTGGTTACTTTGGATTATCAAGGGATTTCTAGGTTGGTAGAGGCTTTCACCAATTTAGTTGATAAGATAGGAGTGTGGATAATGGAAGGGGTGGGTTGATCTACCAATAGTATAGTTGGAGGTTCTTATATTTGATATAAGGTATCCTTATTTATTTCCAAAAGGTGGATCTATCCATGTTAGGGTTGGAGACAAATTCCAATTTATATATTAACCTATATAATGGTTTATAGGTTTGTTTTTCCCCTAGATAGTGGATTTGAAATATAAAACCATATGTTGAGACAAAGGGGTGGTTACCTCATCCTTTTCCTCAATCAAAGGATGCAAGGTTTGCATGGGTTAATCTTATATGGGAGGTGCATACATGGGATATTTCTCTTCGAGAATGATCTCCAAAGGGTAGTAAGTTGCTCAGTAGTTGGGGGAGAAGGTAAAATGGGTATTTGTTCTAGTATGTCAATGGAAGGAGGGATTAATGGCTCCAATACCTAAATAAGTGGAGGATAAAGGGGTGATTCCTCAATTTGGGTCTCCAAAAGATGATAACATAACTCAACTACCTCAACAAGTGGAGAGGATAAAGAATGGGTGGATTGAGTGGTAGGTTCTTCAACAATGAGCATGCTAAGAACCATGCTAACAATATGGTTATCATGATAAAAATCAACCATGTTGCTCTCATTTTTGGTAGGTTCATGATTGGGGAAAGGTTGCCTAAATATTTCAAGGGCTTGGTTTTGAGGTGTATTAGGGTTATCCAACACAATCTCTCCCTTGTCAATGAGAGATTGGATAATGTTATTAAATGTGTTACACCTACCAACGTCAAGCCCTACTACTTGATGGAAATCACATAGATCATTATTATTTTACCAACTAGGTGAGGGACAAGAAGAATCAAATTACTAAGGTGGTTTGGTAGGAGACATTTGTATGATATTAGCTTTTAATAGCTTCTCCAAGATCAAAACATAAGATTCTCTAAGTGGAGTAAATTAGTTTTGGGTGTTTTGGTTTTGGTTTCTCATTTTTTTCTTTAAAGAACCAAAAGAATTTGGTTGGTTGACATATGATGGAGAAGTGGATTTAAGGACAACCACATTTACATTTACATTACTTTTGGTCCTAGTGTTGGTTTGGTTTCTCAGTTTGGAGGAGGAAGCTTCATTGGTTTTATATGTAGAGTTCTTATTTTTTAGTTTTACCTTTTCTTCATCGATGGCTCTATTCTTTAATTTATGTACCATGGTAAAAACCTCATCAAATATTTAGAATATCTAAACATGTAGTGTGAAAGAGATGTGCTTGGTACATGCTTGAGCAAAGATTTTGATCAATGTGGGTTGGGGAAAGGAAATGGAAAGTTGGTTGATTAGGCTCCTCCAACAAGCTATAAAATTGGCAATAGATTCATCATCAAATTTTTGGATGGAGTAGAGGTTATTTGTGGAAACCTTCTTAGAGATATATATCAAAAAGTGATCCAAGAAAGTTTGAGCCAGCTAGGTGAAGGAGAAGTGATGCAGGAACATCTTCGTGCTTGGAATTTATTTGACTTGTTCTTGGTTAAATTAGTTTCCCTCCATTTCTTTATTTTCAAAGTTTTCAAATTTGTCTATTTACAAATAAAAACAAATATCTTACCTCTACGGATTTTAAGTCTGTGGGGTGAGATATTTGGCGATCTGAGTCTTCTTATGTTAGAAGTACCATTTTATTCATTTTTGGGAGGTTGTTGTTATTTATCCTAATATAGGATCGAATATCTAAGTGGTAAAAATATGGTTTTGTATGAGGATTTCTAGGTAAAAACATGGGATATATGTTTTTGGTAAGGGTGTGAAGTGGGGGAGAGACCTGCAATGGCAGACAAACACTAGACATATGTTTTCTTGTTATATTAATAAAGTATGTATTCTTTTGTTTGATGAAAATTGATTTTGAGATCGAATGTTTGAAAAAGACTGTGTGTTGTTTGCAAATCAATTCTGAGATCAAACATGGGAAAAAGGATGTTTATTGTTTGTTGTTGATACGCAAAGATAGGTGTCTTCTTTTTGAATGAAATCGATTGTTTGCTATTGATATGCAAAGATCCAAGTATTAAATACAAATGTTTGCTCTTCCTTGAAGAATTCCATTTTGGTCGTTGCAAAGTATATGTTTATGCTGGGCATTTCAAAGTATGGAATTATATTTTGTTGGGTCATTTCAATGTTGGGCACTTCAAAGCATGAAGTTAAGCGATGGTTCTGTGATCAGGTGAGTCGCCAGCTATCATGACTCATTGGATGTGAGTCTTATTTGAAACTTCATACTTTCATTTAGACTTAAACATACAAAGTCTAGTCAGATAGGCCAGAAAATCAAATTTTCCCTTTAAATCTAAAATGCTATGATGTCCAGAGAAGAGGAATCCAGATGATAGTTTGTGTGGAGAAAATGTTTGTTCAAAACATATAATCAGCCTTGTTTGTATTTTGGTGTCTATCACCATTAATATGTTGTCAAAGATTACTCATTTAACATGTTTTTAGAGATTTCTATACACCATTTGGTGTAATAATTTATCAAGACATATGGTTTATCCCTATTTACAAGAGATTTCTATTCATCATTTAAATGTTTGCAAAACATATAGTTTAGCCCTGTTGGATAGTTTTCTATTCATCATTTGGTACCAGAGCCCAAGGGATTGTGCACAATCTAAAGATCCAAGTCAAAGAGAAGAAGAACATGATTTGTGAAGGAGAGGCAAGATGGCCATGAGAGTTAGAAACAAAGGTAGAGCTGGAGGAAGGAGACCTAGAGGATAGGTTGCAATGGCAGAAGAGATTAGGAACCTGACAGCTAGACTACAAGACCTAGAGATGGCTCAAAGAAGAGGCACTAACATGGGTGAAGTCAGTGATAGAGAAGAGGAGCCACCAGAGGATGACTTGGTGGTGGAAGAATAAACAACTGAAGATAGGTTGATTAGAGCCATTATGAAGGTGAGCACAAAGCCAAAAATGGAGGTTCTAATGTATGAAGTTAATTTGAATGTGGAAGAATTAATTTATTGGATTATTGCATTGGATAAATACTTTGAGTATGAAGGAATTAAATAAGATGATAAGAAAGTCAAGTATACCATGACAAGGCTAAAGAGCCGTGCATCCCTGTGGTGGGATGGAGTGCAAGAAGAAAGGAGGAGGAAAGGGAAGCCAAAGATCAGAAGCTGGGATAGAATGGTAGCAAAAATGAAAGGTAAGTTTATGCCTAAAGATTATCAAGCCAATCTTTTTAAGAAATTACAAAATTTGAAGCAAAAAGAGATGTCTGTAAAATAATACACTGAAGAGTTTTATAGGTTGACTATAAGATCAGGTCATATTGAGGATGACACAAAGAAGGTAGCTAGATACACTAATGGTTTGAAATTTTCCATTCAAGATGAAATTAGACTTCTCATTCCTAAGATAGTTGAAGAAGCATATCAATTTGCCTTGAAAGCTGAGTAGAAGATTGCAAGAAAACAAACATCCTTCTCAAGAGGAAGGGGCAGATCCAATAGAGGTAGAGGATTTCAAGGAGGTAGAAGATAGTTGCAGACATCTCAAGAAGAGGCCAGTAGCTCACAAAGCTCAAGAGGCAGCGATACACCAAGAGGAAGAAGGCCATACCAAGGATATCAAAGAGGAAGAGGAAGATTCATGGGCAAATGCTTTAGGTGCAACAAGTATGCAGGACACAGGGCATATGCATGTCCAAAGAACCCTTCTACTAGCCATGAGAGGGGTGTACATGTGACCCAAGGTGAAGAACAAATGAAGAAGTTGCAGCAGCTTATTAAGATACCCCAGAAGAAGGTGAGTCTCTTTTGATGAAAAGAATCTTGTTAAAGCCAAATAAAGAAGCTGTAGGACAACCTCAAAGGAAAAATCTATTTAGAACCACATGGAAAAGTAAGGGGAAATGCTTTAAGGTCATCATAGATAGTGGGAGTACTAACAATCTTGTGTCAACTGAGATGGTGGAGAAACTAGGCTTGAAGGAGGTACATCCTACACCTTATCAAGTCTCTTGGCTACAAAAAGGACACAAACTCTTGGTAAGTGAACAATGTAAAGTAGATATTCAGATAGGAACATATGAGGATCAGATTTTATGTGATGTCATGCCCATGGATGTATGTCATATCTTGCTTGGAAGACCTTGGCAGTTTGACAAGAAGGCCATGCATGATGGAAGGCAAAATACATACATGTTTGAAAAGGATGGAATCAAGCATACACTCACACCATTGAAAGAAGAGGCTGTTGACATTGTAAGATATAATTCTAAAGTATTGATAGTGAGTGGTAAGGAGTTTCTACATCAAATGAAGAAGGAAAAGGTAAACTTTGCTGTAATTGGTAAGCCAGGGAGTGTAGTCACTAGTACTAAGTTGATTGATTTGCCGTTAAAGATGCAAGATATGTTAAATGAGTACATTGACATTGTGGTAGATGATTTATCTAATGATTTACCACCATTGAGAAGCATTAGCCATCACATAGACTTGATTCCAGGAGCAAATCTTCCAAACAAGGCTGCCTATAGGTTGACACCAAAGGAAAATGAAGAGATCAAGCACCAAGTTCAAGAATTGTCGAACAAAGGATTGGTAAGAGAGAGTTTAAGTCCTTGTGCTATCCCCATAGTGTTGAGTCCTAATAAGGATGGGAGTTGGAGAATGTGTACAGATTCTAGAGCAATCAACAAGATTACTATCAGGTATAGATTTCCATTGCCTAGAACTGATGACTTACTTGATTGTTTGAGTGGAGCTACATATTTCTCTAAGATAGACTTGAAAAGTGGTTACCATCAGATTAGGATAAGAGAAGGAGATGAATGGAAAATATCCTTCAAGACCAATGATGGACTCTATGAGTGGTTAGTTATGCCATTTGGACTAACCAATGCACCAAGTACCTTCATGACGCTGATGAATGAAGTGCTTAAGGAGTTCACTGGTAAGTTTGTGATAGTGTATTTGGATGATATTTTGGTGTTTAGTCAAACTAAGGAAGATCATTTGAAACATTTGAGGATGGTATTGAGTAAGCTACATGAGGAGAAATTGTTAATCAATGTTAAAAAGTGTAGTTTCCTAAAGACAGAGTTGATATATTTGGGGTTTGTGATTTCAAAAGAAGGATTGAAGATGGATAAGGAGAAGATTAAGGCTATACTTGAGTGGCCTACACCTAGGAGCACATATGAGGTAAGAAGCTTTCACGGCTTGGCTAGCTTCTATAGGAAATTCATAAGCAATTTTAGTGGAATTGTTGCTCCAATGATAGATACAATCAAGGGTGATAAAAGAAGTTTTTGTTGGATTGAGGCTGCTGATAAGAGTTTCAGATTATTGAAAAAGAAGGTAACTGAAGAACCAATCTTAACCTTGCCTAATTTCAATAAGCTTTTTCAAGTATAATGTGATGCTAGTGGAACTATAATAGGTGCTATTTTAAGCCAAGATGGGAAACCTATAGCATACTTTAGTGAGAAATTAAGTGATGCTAAGAAGAAGTATTCAGCCTATGAACATGAATTATATGCTCTTGTACAAGCTTTGAAGAAATGGAGGCATTATCTTTTGCCTAAGGAATTTGTTTTGTTCACTGACAATTATGCTTTATAGTTCATTAGCAGTCAGAATAAGTTGAGTCAAAATCATGTTAAATGGGTTGAATTATTACAAAGCTTCACATTCACTATTAAGCACAAGAAAGTACAATCTAACAAGGTTGCAGATGCTCTAAGTAGGAGGAATCTGATCATGCAGGAATCTCAAGTAAGCATTTTGGGATTTGAAGATTTGAAGGAGCTATATAAGGAAGATCCAAACTTCAAGGAACCATATGAATCTTGCATGAATCTAGTAGGGGTTAATAGAAGTCCTTGGATAGATTTCATGGTCCAAGAGGGTCTGTTGTTCAGAGGTAGCCAACTTTGTATTCCCAAGAGTTCCATGAGAGAGAATTTGTTGAAGGAAAAGCATAGTGGCAACTTATCAGGACATTTTGGACAGAATAAGACATTAGCACAATTGAGTGCTCATTACTATTGGCTAGGTATGGGTACTAATTTCAAGAAATTTGTTGAAAGGTGTAAAACATGCCAATATGCCAAGGGAAGTAGTCAAAATGCAGGTTTGTACCAGCCACTACCCATCCCAAATAGGCCTTGGGATTCAATAAGTATGGATTTTGTACTTGGTTTACCAAGAACTCAAAAATTTCATGACTCCATATTTGTAGTGGTAGATAGGTTCTCAAAGATGGCTCATTTTATTCTGTGTTAAAAAACAAGTGATGTTACTCACATAGCTAATCTATTATTTTAAGATGTTGTTAGATTGCGTGGATTGCCTAGAAGCATTGTTTTTGACAGGGATACTAAATTTGTTGGACACTTTTGGAGAACCTTATGGAAGAAATTGGGTACACAATTGAGTTTCAGTTTAGCCTACCACCCCCAAACTGATGGCCAAATAGAGGTTGTCAATAGAAGCTTGGGCAACATCTTGAGAAGCTTGGTAAGTATGCATCCAAAATAATGGGATCTTGCACTTGCACAAGCTGAATTTGCCTATAATGATTCTCCTAACAAAATTACAAGATTCAGTCCATTTCAAATTACATATGGAATGCATCCAAGAGGTGTGTATGAGTTAAGAAATCTAAGTAGCATGGAGACAAGGAGTGCTGATGTAGAAGAATTTGCCAATGCCATGCAAAATTTGCATGAATAGGTAAAGAAGAAACTTGAAGAAAACAACATCAAGTACAAGCTAAGATCATATCAAAAGAAAAGAGAGGTCAATTTTAGTGTTGGAGACCTTTTTCTTGCTCACCTTAGAAGAGAGAGGTTCCCAAAAAGGGAATACAACAAACTAAAGGTAAAGAAAATAGGACCATGCAAGGTAATAAGGAAGTTTTCAAATAATGCATATGAAATAGGATTACCAAAAGGAATTGGAACCTCTCCAATCTTTAATGTTGTATATCTATATCCATATAAAGAGGAAGGACAACCAGCTACAAAGATTGGAATAAGGGTAGATGAAGTTATCCAATGGGAGCAACAACTACCAAAGGAAGTGCCAAAGGAGATTGAGAGCATTTTAGACAAAAAAATGGTTAAAAAATCAAGGGGCAAAGAATATTTTTGGTATCTAACTAAGTGGAAGAATCTACCAACTGAAGATGCAACATGGTTGACTAAAAATGACATCCTTAAGCTGGGCACAAGCGTAGAAGAACTGCTGAAGAAAAACAAGTGAAGAATACTTCTTTTGCTCCTTGGAAGAATGATGCAAGAGCATCTTCGTGCTTGGAATTTATTTGACATGTTCTTGGTTAAATTAGTTTCCCTCAATTTATTTATTTTCAAAGTTTTCAAATTTGTCTATTTACAAATAAAAACCAATATCTTACCTCTACGGATTTTAAGTCTGTTGGGTGAGATATTTGGCGATCTGAGTCTTCTTATGTTAGAAGTACCATTTTATTCATTTTTGGGAGGCTGTTGTTATTTAGCCTAATATAGGATCGAATATCTAAGTAGTAAAAATATGGTTTTGTATGAGGATTTCTGGGTAAAAACATGGGATATATGTTTTTGGTAAGGGTGTGAAGCGCGGGAGAGACCTGCAATGGCAGACAAACACTAGACATATGTTTTCTTGTTATATTAATAAAGTATGTATTCTTTTGTTTGATGAAAATTGATTTTGAGATCGAATGTTTGAAAAAGACTGTGTGTTGTTTGCAAATCAATTTTGAGATCGAACATAGGAAAAGGGGCATTTATTGTTTGTTGTTGATACGCAAAGATAGGTGTTTTCTCTTTGAATGAAATCGACTGTTTGCTATCGATATGCAAAGATCCAAGTATTAAATACAAATGTTTGCTCTTCCTTGAAGACTTCCATTCTGGTCATTACAAAGTATATGTTTATGCTAGGTGTTTCAAAGTATGGAATTATATTCTGCTGGGTCGTTTCAATGTTGGGTGCTTCAAAGCATGAAGTTAAGCAATGGTTCTGTGATTAGGTGAGTCACCAGCTATCATGACTCATTTGATGTGAGTCTTATTTGAAACTTCATACTTTCATTTAGACTTAAACATACAGAGTCTAGTCAGATAGGCCAGAAAATCAAATTTTCCCTTTAAATCTAAATTGATGTGTTGTCTAGAGAAGATGAATCCAGATGATAGTTTGTGTGGAGAAAATGTTTGTTCAAAACATATAATCAGCCTTATTTGTATTTTGGTGTCTTTCACCATTAATACGTTGTCAAAGATGACTCATTTAACATGTTTGTAGAGATGTCTATACACCATTTGGTGTAATAATTTGTCAATACATATGGTTTATCCATGTTTACAAGAGATTTATGTTCATCATTTAAATGTTTGCAAAACATATAGTTTAGCCCTATTGGATAGTTTTCTTTTCATCAAGAAGCGTGAGTTATTAGTTAAGGAACTATACCAATCCAATACCAGTCTTCTCAAAGATAGGAAAATTATGGAGGAGTGAATTGTCATAGGAAATCAAATAACATGAGTGCTTAAATTCCCTAAGGTGTTGTTAGGAATCCTCCTTACTCTAAAACTTGGAGAACATGGGAAGTTTCCACTAGGGAGGATAAGGTTAGATAGGGATAGATAAATGAATGAGTTCATTACAGATCTTATCACATGATAAGATGTTTTGAGATCTAAAAATTAATGATTCTAAGGTGGTCATCTTATCTATGAGCATCTTCATTAGGTTTGATTGGGGTTGTGCACCCAGAAGGTTGTAAGGTGTATATTATTATGGTGGTTTGGTGACATACTAATAACTAGTAGGAGGTTAAAGAGCCACCACATATTGGTATGCAAAGATTGGTGGTTGGGTTGAAGATATGAAAGGGTAGGTAGATGAGGGTGGTTGGGTACTAGGTAGAGGTACATGCCCTTGTGAGTTAGGATGTAACCTAGGTTTGGTGAAATGGGCACCTATTGGTAGGAATGGTGGTTAGGTTGGTGACCAAAGAAAGGGTAATGACCTTTGTGCTAATTAGGGGTAAGGTAGAGGGTATAGGCACCACAAGAGTTAGAAGTGAGGTAGTGGTTATTAGATAAAAGGTAGCCAAAGGAAGGTTAAAAATGGTAGTGGTAGGTACTCCCATGGTGAGGGGAGTATAAGTGGCTAGCGGTTGGGTTTTTTCTAAGGTGGTGGAATTATTGGTAGGGGTGGAAGTTATAAGGGTGATCATAGGTTAGGAAGGTTGGTTTTCATAGTATTATCAAAGGGGTTGTTGGTAGATGAGAAAGCTTGGGTAGCCAATGATTAGGTGGTGACCATGGAAATATAAGTGTTTCCCATGATATGGGAAGGCATGCCATAAGGTGGGTTTATAGGCAGAACAAAGTAGGGGTATGGTGAAGTATAATGTTAATATAGTACTGGAGGGACACAATATTTTTATCTAAAAATGTGGCAAAGTCTATATATCCCTGGGGAACCTCTCGAGGGAAAGGAGGACTTCTTGAAGGGTGAGGAAAGTCTTCTAGTTTAGAGATATAGTCCATAGGTTAGGAAGTAGAATAGGATGATTGGTTTGGTGATGGGTTTTATTCTACTAGGTTCTTTTTCTATTGGTGAGTTATAACCATCTAAGGTAGGGGAGAGAGAATACATAAACAATCTCACCACTTAAACAAAGAGAAGACAAGAAATGATCAAAGAAAACAAATCACACTCTATAAAGTATGTTAAGTCCTAAAGTTATTTTTAGTCTCTCTTTTGGCTGATGCCTTAAGCTTTCAATAATTGGTTGACTAAAATTTGGCTTATAGAATAAGTATTAGAGAGGAGATAGATGGATGGTTTTAGGTTGTTTAGGTGCTAAAAATGAATCTATATTGGGAATAAATATGTGGCTTGGTATTGGAGCCTACCCCCTCATTTCACACATCACAATGATAAGGGTGTTAGGTGCTTATCCAATATATATCAATTTTTAGATTTTATAATCAACTAGAGAGTTGAATTGGTTCTTCCTTTGGTAATCACCTTTAGTGACCGCTAGGTGATGAAATCCTAGTTAGGCCTTGTCTCAAGTTTGTTTGATGTTTATTTTATGAAGGTGGTTTGGTTTAGCATGTACAACAAAAAGTGATACTACAACATGATTAATTTTGTTTAAGTTAAACTATGTGAGCTAAACTTGCAAGAAATTGATGCATGGACTTAATTTTAATCCCAATAGAAAATTTGATGTCATTTATGAGCATAGAATAGAGAGAAAACTATGTAGATTCAAACAAAAAGAAACCAAGTAAAGACATAAGGGCTATACTGGGTGTACCAAAATGTTTTAATGAATTTTAACTTATATTTCAAAAAAGGAAGAAGGAGAAACTAAATACGAGTATGGTTGAAAAACCTATTTGATTGTGCACATGTTAAATCAGATGATTTTGAATAAATCCTCTTTAGCTTGGGAGGATGACCTAAAATTAAGACAATTAAGCAATTAAGTTTATATACATAATAGAAAGTACTTGCATCAATAATCAAAAAGTACTTAAAATTGAATACAAGTAATGCTTGATAAATAAATAAAATAGAAATGACTAATATAGTGATAAGAGAGTCAATACTAGTGCTAAATGGCTTGGATCTATTTGAGAAAATGATGCAAGGGTCTATGAATAGGTAGGGACATAGAAGATTGGATTTGGTTGAGGGTAAAAGGGTGAAAGTAACTTTTTGTTATTTTCTACCACAGTGACCGTCAATGATTGATATGACCATTAGTGGTTAAGGTGACCATCAATGGTTAATATAACCATCAATGGTTGGATATACCGTCAATAGTTGAGACATCCATTGATGGTTACTACATGTAGGTTTGGGTTAGTAAATGTTTGGTTGATAGGATCACAAAGTTAGATTCTAGGATATCAGTTGGTGTTGGGTTGAGTGTGAAAGATAAATAAATTAATTGAATATTGGAAAACAAATAATTATATTTCAAAAGGATGATTGGGTGAGTGCTTGAAGTGGTTTACCCATCAATTGATTATAACATAATTTTGACAAAGTAATGGTACTTCACACATTGGCAGAGCGATAGTAAAAAAGTGGATTTATGATGTGATGGCTAGATTATTGATAATGAATGACCTATACTAAATAAACTATGGATGAAAAAGATCTTGATAAAAATTTTAGGTGGATTTCACCTCCCTACTCCTTTCTTATTATAGGAAAGGCAAGAGAGTTATAACAAGATGTTAACTGGGTCTTCTAATTATAACTCATGCATATAATGGCTTGCACATAGATTTAGATAAGTTATATTTAGAAAATCAAGGTGGGTGTCTTGTATGTTGGTGGTTGGAGAGGTTCACCCTAACTATCAACAATTAAGGTGACTATTAACAGTCATCTTGACTATCGACAATCAAGGGTCAAGGTAAAAGAGTATGTAAAAGGGTAGGTTAAGTTAGTTGGTCAAACTAACCATGGTTAGTCTTGGTTAAGGGTAGAAGGTTCAAATTGGTCCCAAGTGGGTAAGGTAATCTAAGGGAATTTTTACATTTGGAATCATGGTGTGTGGATTTCCTATGTCTACACAAATATTTGATGCAATAAAAAATTCTATATGCATAATATAATCTACACACTATGGTTGTGATCCACCTTATATTCCAATGACTTCCCCCTTTGAATAGTCCACTATCAATACTTTATCCATGGACGTAATCCCTCAATATATCCCTATAAATTATCCACCTATCCCTATACATGTGCTAGCTCTCTTGACGTATCTAAATGAGAAACCTACTCCTCATCACCCACTCTTTGTGGTAATTACACCTATACTACATCTCACTATCCCTGCAACTCTAATGTTAACTTACTGATCAATTGAAACCAACACACATGATTAGGGGAAAAAATTACAAATGGATAAATCATCTCTATACTATCGTGACATGGTAACACATCATCTAATATATCATGATGAGATGCATGTACCATTGCCACCCACCTAACCTCCTTTGTAGTAGCATATGCAAACTACAAACAAAATGTATAATAGATCTCATATACATCTCACAAACATCATCTATATATAATATATATAACTATTTGAAAAAATTAAACATCAAAGGACATTAAAAAAACATAATTTACTCACCAACACTATCTCCATCTATTCACCCACTAAAAACCTCTTATGAAGCATTGCTCCATGTGTTGGAAAAACTGGGTTAGAGAACATAATCATGATGTAGACCACTATAAATTAGCCACACAATAGACAAAATCACTTTAGGCTATGTTAAGGTATCTCCTTTAGCCTATTCCTTTCCCTAAATTGGTGCATCTACATGTGGATAATCCTCTACCTGCACCGACCTCTATTTATGACATCATGGTTATGGTCATGGGGATAAATGCAAACCCTATTGTAGCTCAAATATAACTACCTGATCCTCCACCCTATAAATTTTTCCTCAACATAATACCATTTATATCATCATCCCAAACATATTTACCAATACATATCTATCATAGGCACATCCATAGGTGATCCTTCACCTCCACTACCTCAACATTCCCTTACATTTCATGCCCAAAATATAGGCACTACTATAGTTATCATAGGGTGTGGCAACCCAAACTCATCTATTAAATTATTAATAGGATGTGTCTCCACCTAAAATGTATAATGACTTATAATATACACATGGACATATCCCCTAAAATTACTTGGCCTTGATGGTCAAGTATCTATAGTACACATATATAGATGGAAAATAATCTCTCCTCAAGTAATTATCTAAAAATTTAGGACATGTAGTACAACCCATAATACATTATATTGTTTCCATCTCAATACTATAGGTAGAATACCATCTATCCCATGTGATAATCCCATAGGATGATACATAAAAAAACATCTCATATATATAACTACTTATAAAAATCATAGGGTGTTGATGCCTAAATATTTACCACAAGGTGCTCAAAGTGTTTAAGAAACACTTCTCATTTTAGAATTCAAATAATTTATAGCATGAGTTATAGTTTGTGATAATCCATTTATCGATGGTGGAATAGAGGTAGACAAATTGACTATTTCATAATATTTATATTAGTTGGTCATTAGGAGCCATCGTGGCCTATAAATCTTTACAAATAAGAAGATGATATATGATAAATAATTTGAATTATGTTCAGTTATAAGTCTAAAGCTAAACTAAGATGGACATATACAATGAATATTTAATATAAAGTGAATTGGTTAAAAAAGAAGCAAAAGGAAGGGTAGGGCAAAGATGAAATATGTAACTGATCTTTATCTCAAACATCATGACAAAGTTTAAATGTTTCCCATGTATGCACTTAAAACTAATATATGAAGTAAAATAGCTTATGCTCAAGTCATAACATATATCAATCAAATTTCTAAGGAAGATAAGAAACAATATAAATAAGAACTAAGCTTACTTTAAATATTTACTCATTTAAGTAGATAGTTGATGCACATCTACAAATGTAGAGCAAATAAAATGAAGAAAACTAAGGAACCTTCAATTAACCTAGCATTAGCACAAGTTAAAAATTCATCATTAAAAGGTACACACCAATAATTCACAAGAAAAATTCAAATCTAATATTCATAATATACAATTGAGAGAGAAGCCATATGATAATTCACTCAAACAAAATGAGACAATCCTTTCAAAACTCTCTGCTTGCATTAGTTGCTCAAAGTTTGCACTAGTTTTTAGCTTAAAATATCCCTTCTCTTTACAATGGATAATACTCCTTTCATATATTTCAAGGAAGTTTGTTGGTCAGTTATAACAAATTACAAGTGTACAAGTATAAGAATAACTATCTTTTCTAAAAAGTTTCTAGAACACACTAGACTTTCCAAAATGGACTGACCTATAGGAAAATGTTATTAGAAGTTTCACATGCCTTTACAAAATAATATTCTATTTTCAATATTACAATATTATACAAAAAAATATTCCTAACTTGGTAGACCTTGTGTAGATGAAGTCCCTTATTTTTGTTGAGGATATTCAATTTGTGATGTTGTTTGCTGATAAATTGAATATCCACCACTAGCTTTAGGAAAATATCCTTTCCATGATCCTCTTGGATTTTAAGTTTCTTTTCAATCTTCTCCATATCTCTTTTGATGTCCCTAGCATCTCCCACTATCTTCTTAGATGATAGGAATAAGATTATGACTTTACTATTATCATCTGCTATTTGGTTTTTCCCCTAGTTTCTTACTTCTTACATGACCTAAAAGGTCCTATGCTTAAAATCTTCATCATTTATGAGACCCATTGAGTTGAGGGCTGTGGGATCCTTTATCAAACTATTTAAAATATGAGATATTCCATCTTCTAATTGCCTGATGTCTTTGGCAAGGTATTTCATTATTTTATACTAGCTATCTAGGTCCTCAATCTTGTCAACCAATATGGCCATGGCCATATTCAAACATGCCTTGCTAATAGTTATAAAATTTGGGACTAGATTATTTGACAAGGCCTTAATCAATTCTCTTACCTAAAGACATAACTTTCTATTGGCCAATTTTTCCTTTTGCTTTAGAGATTTGCTTCTCTATTTATTTTTGTTTGGTCTTGACTGCCTTTAAAGAGCTAAATAGGTCAGCCATGGTGTCTTATAACTTCTTGAATATGTCCTCATGAATTGATAAGATAACAAACTCTTTAAAATTCTTGCTTTTTTCAAAATTTCCTTGATCATTATTTGTAACTAATCAGTTTGAGTTGAGGTCACTTAAGGATATTTTCCTTAAACATATTGTCTTGTCCTTGCCTTTGCCTTGCCACTAGAATTAGACCAACAAAGGGTTCAATCTTATAAAAGGTGAAATTCTCACCTTCAACCATGGAGTTCTTATCAATTACTCTCTCCATGATAGTTGTCTCTAAGTTGAACTAAACTCCCACTAATGATTATGTCACTTAAGGAGTAGGGATCTCAACTTGTGCTCCACTTGAAGTCCAAGAGCATACATATATGTTCTATTTGACCCTCCAAGGGTATCCATGCATATTTATTTTTATTATTATTAAAAAGTTATAATCTAAGGCTTGAGTTCATCATGTATGTGGATGTTAATAGACTTTGTAACAACCCAATAGTGGTGCATGGTTTTAACCTTTTCAAAATTTCCATATATGAAGTATTTTGAAATGGAAGGGCCATAAATTAGATTGTCTTCACTAAAAAAACTGATTTCACTCTAATGATGAACAAAAGTTAGCTTGAGTTTGTCACTCCCCATTTAGACTAGTCTAGCTCAGCTTTCTTTTTGGGTTGGATTGTAACTAGGACCAAGCCCAGAGCTACTTCCTTTCCCTTTTCTTCTTTTTCTTCCTCTTTAGTTTAGGATTGAGGTTATTTCATTTGTATTTCTTCTTTATATGATTCATAAGAACTAGCTAGTGTTTCTAAGACATCCTCTACTATCTCTTTAAGATCTAATATAATTATGTCAATTTCTTCAGCCTTTGACTCTATTTCCTCAAGTTAAGCTAAAGATGATGCTAATTCACTGGGTGTCCTCTCCTTAGGTCTCTTTTATTATGGCCTTTATGCAACTTGTGCTTTGGGTTGTTGTGTCTTTGCCTATGGATACATGGAAGGAGGTCTAGATGATGATCCTAGTAACAAATGATACTACTTGGGCCCCATTTCCTATAGATCCTTAGTTGGTTTCTACTCTCTTAACAACCATGCCTCTGGCTTAATATATTGAGTTCCTTAAATCTTAATAACACCTTTGTGAATGAGGATGATTTAGTTTACAAGTGATCATAGATACCAAGGTGATGTTCATAATTAATGATCATATTCTTGGCCTTCAAATGTTTTACCACCCTTTTATTAGGTCCCATTTTCTCATTTCATCAATCTATAGATTCAAAGAGGACTTGTACCTAGAGATAGTCTCTAAATGGTCCCTATTTTGGAGCATAGTCCTACTAATAGTTAAATAAAAGGAATGGAGTAGTCCTTTCCTTATAATTTTTCACACACTATCTATGCCATGGAATAATTGGTATTCCACTTCTTGCTCTACCAATTTGGTGGGCACATAAAATAGTATCCTAAGGGATTAACTCAAAGTTCCCTCTATCCTGATTATGGTAAAATCTAGATATAACCAAATGTCCCCAATGAGTTCAACATACTTATTGATCAAAGGGTTGACCCTCATCATTAGGATCCCTATAATGGCCTCAAAAAATGTTAGATAAACATAGTCACATATGAATTTAATATGGTCCCTATACTTGAATATATGTAATTTGGAATAATATTGGGAGACTATTTATTTCCCTTCAGGTGACTATTCTTTAAGGTTAGGGATTTTGGTGGTGACTAGCAGGGCATCCAAAAGGTAAGACATCATGTAGAAATGGTTATTGGTCTTCCTCTTGATTCTAGTGAATTGTTATTTTAAGCAAATATTGATCATCTCTCCAAGATGGGGAGTAAGTCCTTTCTCAACCATGAAATACACAAAAATGACCCAAATTTTGTTGACATAGGTGGTGAAGGGGTTTCTAGATAATTTATTCAATAATTTCATAATCATCCTAATGCCATCCCTAAATTGGGTGATTGGGATCCTTTCACTGAGGTTAGACACTACTTGGGTTCCTAAATACAACCATGGGGTAAGGACAATTTTTAGGTCATTCTTATGGGACCATTCTCTGAATATTGGTAAATCCACCTAAGGCTTGGGTATCTTGTAGTAATTCTCATAGGAAATAGGGGAGATATAATCAATTATTTAAAAATTATGTTCATATACTATAATATCCTAATCAATATTGATATCCTTAAAAATAAGAGAAATAACATTGATGCAATGTAGTACCTCTAGTTTTATTATTGCATAGTGAAGACTTATCATTTGAACAATGAGCAGTTCTTAGTATCTTTATCTGACTAATGCAATATTTTAATCTTCTCTTGTAATGGCTAACATCTCTTCAATGGTCCAAAAAATCTTGGACCAGTTGGTATCTCATATGTTCAAGGCTACAACATCAAATTAGGTATCCTTGAAGACTCTCCCTTCTAAGTCTATGGTCAGATAGAGTTTTGTGTCCTCTCTATGTTATTTTCAAGTCACCATAACTATGAGTCTATAAAATTTTCTCACTAGTGGTTTGTAGTTTAACTTTGGTTCAATTTACACTTGCTTAGATGGCAATTTGACTCTTTTAGACTTGACTCTGGTTAATCTGGAATTAAATTAGGGATTTTGGAGATGTTAGGGCTTTTTTGCAAGTCTTTTCCAAGATTTAATGGTGACAACTTTTGTAATTTAGTGAGGTTGTGACTTAGATTTAATTTGGTCCTTGGCATTTATACCTTTGTTTTTTTTAGCCCAAAAAATATCTAGTTTTGTCACTTTCTACCCATGTGGCATATACATGGCACTTTTCATGGTAAATTATTCATTAATGTTTGAAAACGTGACTGTTTCCATTTAAAAATTACCTTTTATTTCACACGATCAGATTTTTTTGCAAAGATCAATGTGGCTTGATGATCTTGGTCCTGAGATTTGCATGTTATTCACTACCTTTACTATGTTTTATGTGGTTATAATAAGTGTAATTACTATGAGTCTCCTAAGAATTTTTGAAAAGTCTATCCTCATCTTGATCCTTTTGATTAACTTTGTCTGGTTAGATGCGGGACATTGAATATGATCCATGGGATGGATCAACATTGGATTCTTGTTGTTATTCAGTCATGACCATGACACTTATCACCTTCTTGCCTTCTTGGAGGCTCTATTGACACTATACTCAGCCTCACTCTATCGGATCAATCATCTACATGAATGCGAGATGTAGATCCTGCAAAGATGCATAATGTTTAAGTTAGTATTGGGACATATAAAGAACTTAGATTAAATACTTTAGACCATGGTTTTATTTCATGTTAATAAACATGAATGAACATTAGGATAAAATGTTTAAGCTAGGTTTGGATCATAGTAAAAAATCATACCCTGAATAATAAAAAGGACTTAATGTAAGGATTTTAACCTAAGGTTTTATCATATTAATAAATGTGACAAAACTTTAGGGTAAAATATCTAAGATAAGTTTTGTAGTAACAAGTCCCTACATTTTTAGGATCAAGCTAATAAAATATATCAAAAGATCATGGGACATATATGGGCCAAACATAAGATTTTGGACTAAGGTTTGGTCAAATGTTAAAAACCATGACTAAATCATATTTAATCTAAGTATATGGTATTTAAAATTGATCCCAAATAAATTTAAACTTAGAAGGGTCCCAGGTCAAAACATGGATTCAAATAGATCTAATTAATCTATGATGGGTCAAAAAGCTAGTGAAAAATCAATTTTAACATTGAAGTACAAAAACCTAAGCATGCTTATTATCCAAATGTGATTGTCCCCTAAAATTTTATTTTAATAGTCTCATGGGCATCAATGATGTCCTCACAAGCATCAATTGATAGTCACAAGAATGTAAAATTTAAGCTCATAAAATACAGTAGGTCTTATAAGAAATTTAAATCGATACACATTATTTGATTGATTTCACCAAATTAAATGTGGGTCATTGATTGTGATATGGGTAGTTAGACATCATTGGTTCCTATATTAATAAAGGGATTAAGTGAGCCTAGGACCATTTAGAATTTAGACCAAAGTATAGCATAAGTCTTTAACATATGTCCTTAAAACATAATAAAATAAAGACCTTACAAATAATTAAAGTCATAACATAAGTTTTATCCTAAGGTTTTAATTTATTGATAAATATAATATAAAACCTTAGGGTAAAACTTAGGCTAAGTCTATTTATAAAAAAAAAAAGGACCCATTTCGATCCACAATGATCTTGTTTTGTTAGATCTTAACATCTATATGAACGCAGATCATCGATCTCATTCTATGGATCTAAGAAGGATTGGTTTCAAGGATTAGGTATTCAACTTATCAGGTCCTCCTCACTTCATCCAATCAACTTTTCTTCATTAAACATGGGTTATTAATTCTATAAACAAGCACATAGTTTAAGTCAGGGCTCAGAGACATAATAATTAGAATAAAGTCTTAAAACTAGGGTCTTGTTTATGTTAATAAACATGAATGGGGCCTTAAGACTTAGACATTAATATAATTTTATAAAATATGAAAAGGATCATCCATATAAAAGGTTATACCATATTAAAATAAATGGGGACAAAGGGCTTGGGATATAAAAGAGACCTAGTATACAATTTTTAGATTAAGGTTTGGTCATGTTGAGAAACATGACTAATCCTTAGTATAAAAATTTAACTAAGCCCATAGCATGTTGAAAAGTTCTCACAAAATTTTATTCCTACCAAATTTTAATTCAAATGAGGGGTCTAAGCTGGGGTTTTTGAATGTGGGTTTCAAGAAGCTTGAACATGGATTCAATTTGAGTTTCAACAAACCAAAGGCTAGTAAAAGGTTAGATTAAGATAAAATAATTAAAATTATGAAACACAGAGATTATCTACCTCCAATAGACATCTATTAGACATGTAACTTGAAACAAGAAGATCCAAAGTTAGTAAACATTAGACAAGGTTAAACCAAAGCCATGAATAAAGTAATTTAACCCATGTGAAGGTGTGGATGATCTTCAAATATAGATAATGTGCAAATATATTAATGACACCTTGATCAAGTGAATTTTTAGTGTTTAGGTACAAATTACATAATTTGACACAAGGGTCCTCATTTTTCAAAAATGGGAGTATGTCAACCTCAACAAATAGAAACTTCTAGAGGAAATATAGTAATATGTTATAATTTAGAGACTCTGGTTTAGAAAAATAACTAGATTACTTATTCCACTTGACCAGTACCATTATCAAGATCAGTTCATGGTGAAAACAAATCTTGCATCTATAAAATTAGGATCAAACATAAAAACCTGGCCATGTTGCGTGTGTTCTTTGATTCCATTTAGTGTTTTCCATTGGATTCAAGGGACAAATTCTAGGTGTCATGTTTTCAATTATTTAAATTGACTAAAAACATGTTTGGATGTTCATTAAGAACCATGATTTAGCTCAGGGAGGGCTTGCACATTGATTTACTGCTAGCCAAGTGTCCATATCCCTGATAGATATGCTTTTAGATTCACTCAAGGCATTGCTTTACTACCAACCAAACAACTAAAGCCATGTGGATATTACCATAATCACCTTTACTTGGAAATATTTTGATTTTGTAATAAGCTCTTATTTTTTGTGTTTACATTTTAAACATCTTTTAGGCTTTCTAGCAAAGGTTGGGAACTAGGTTAACTGGGTTTAGAGATTTGGTCAAATGTTTGATATTTAGGAAATCACCTATGGTGTAAACTTTGTTCTAGGCAAGGATATTTGTTAAGTTCAAACATGATTGTGCCTTAATAGTTTAAAATTTCCTCCCACATGTGTAATTCTTCTTAAAACCAAGTTTAGAATAAACAAAATGTTTAAGTTCTTATAGAAAAGTTAACCTATCTACTAGTCCTTACTAGTTTTTATAAACTATATCATAAGATTACATTTTAAACCCATGGTAAACATATGTTTAAGATTCATACCTATATTTCTAAACTATGGATTTCCTAAGTAATGAATTGAACTTTGAGTTGATGGTTGTCCAAAAGGACTTAACACAATAGAGAAAGCAAACACACAAAATAAAAAGCAAGGAAAGCAAAAAGTAAAGGAAAATCAAACAAATATATATAAACACATGTACAAATAGGGGAAATGAAGGGAAGAGTAGAAAGAAACTAATCTATCCTACCTAAACTAACTCTAACTACTCTTACACTTTACTCCATGAAGACCCTAGGGGAGAAGTAGAAAAATAATGATTGAGATACTACCCATTGGTGGGAAGGGTGAATTTTGCTCTTTATAGGTCTTTCAACTTGAAGGTTTTATTTCCAAGTGTCTCAATAATCTGATGGAGACCTATCCATAATTGGGTGAACTTCCCATGTTTACCCTTAGGCTTAGATGCCTTGTACCAAATAAGAACTAAGTTTGTATGCCTGAACACTTTTATCCTTGATCTCTTATCAAACCACCTTTTCACCATGGTTTGGTGCTTATTGAAGCTGGATATAACCTCTTATCTAGAATATTCCATCTGAATAATGTCCAACAATCTTGATTTTACTAATTTCTAATCATCCTCCATGCACTCTTGCATGAACCAATATGTTGGCATCTTGAGTGTAATGGGGAATATGGGCTCTTGGCCATATACTAGTAAGAAGGGTGATGCTTTGAGACCCTGCTTGAATTTTGTTCTATCTACCTATAGGGAATATTTGAGAAGCTTGTACGATGTTATAGGCTTATTTATTATAAACTTATTTATTTCTTTCCTCAAGTTTGTATTGGTTTATTTAGATATGCCATTACCTTGAGGATAATGATTAGATGATAACTTGAGACTAATGTTTTTATCATATGTTCATTCTATCATCTCTATAGATGTAAATGTAGATCCATTATCACATACTAGAGATACAAGTGTCCCAAACCTAATGCATATGTTTTCTTCTAAAAAAGTGATCACTTCTTTGATCTTGCACTATTTAGTGGCCACTACCTCAATCTATCTAGTGTAGTATTTAGTAGCAGTTAGAACATATTTTTGACTTTCTAATTAATTTGGGTTGATTATCCCCATAAAATCTAGTCCTCATTGAGAAAAAGGTTTGTCTACCATAACTGGCTATAGTGGCATGGCTATCTTTAGCTTTTTTGTGATGAAGACTTAACATGAATGGTACTATCTTACATGCTTATAGGCATCCTTGAAGATTGTGGGCCAATAATAGCCAACTCTAAGGATTTTTCAAGATGCTTTCCATCTAGACAAATGTTCACTTTCTAACTTCTCATGAAAAGTGTTCATGATCTCAGTTACTTCTTCTTTAGATATACACCTCAAGTAAATGCCTTCAAATTTTTTTGGTACAACACTCCATCTTTAATAAGGTAGTGGGATTCATTGAGTCTTAGGGATCTTATTTTATCTATGGTTAACCCTATAGGACAAGTTCCATAGATTAGTAAATGGATACGAATATCAGACCAATCATTGGACTAAAAACTTTGTTGCTCAACCTACATGACACTAAGATTGGGGTTAGCATTAACAATCATTTGAATCAAACCTTGGCACCTTACCAATTTTATAGTTTTCATTTCAATGTTAGATTCTTAAAGAACATACATCCACTTACCTCTCCTTTCTTCTAGTTCATTCTAACTTATCATGAGCTTGGTCGCAACATTTGGTAAGATTACATGTACCTTATTCTTAAGAATGTAGTGCCTAATTTTTTTCACTATATTAACTAATGTATATGCTTGTTTTTCAATCAAAAAATAATTTAACTTAACATTTTTAAATTTTGTACTTATGAAAGCAATTATATGGTCGCATACATCAAATTTTTGATTTAATAATGTAGCTATAATATGATCAAAAGTAAAGGAATAAAGGTAGAAATCTTTAGAGAAGTCTAGACTTATTATGACTGGAGCTTGACCAATTGCATCCTTGATGTCCCTAAACACCTTCTTGGATTCCTCATTCCATGAGATTTTAGCATCCCTTTTTATCATGTCATTCAATGGTTTGACAATCCCTAAAAATCCAAAAATAAACTTTCTTACAAAGTTAATTTTTCCAAATAATTATTTCAGTTCTTTCCTATTATTATTATAAGGCTCTATCTTTGATTTAGCTTCTACTCTATCTGGATCTATAGATATTCCCTCCTTAGTATTGACATGGCCTAACAACTTTCCCTTAGTAACACATAAAATACTATTCTTTGGATTAAGGTAAATCCCATACCTTTTTCACCTTTCAAATACTTGATGTAAATGCATAATGTGGTCCTCCTTATATTTAAGCAAAAATAGTCAGATCATCCATGTATATAATAATGCATTTACCTACCAAACCTTGAAAATCATGATCCATGGTCCTTTGGAATGTTTCCCCTACATTGATTAGTTTGAATGGCATCCTCTTGTAAGCAAATGTTCCCCACTTGGTAGTAAAATTAGTCTTCATCCTATCTTCCTAATTTAGTAATACCTAGTTATACCATAAAAATACATCAATAAAGGACACCATACCAGAATCAGAAACACTTTATCTAACTTGGTCTAAAGAAGACAAAGGATAGTTTTCCATTTTACATGATTTATTTAGATTCCTAAAATCGATACACATTCTTATATCACTATTCTTTTTCTTGACTGGGACCAGAATAGCAACCCAAGTAGAGTGCCTAATGAGAAATACAATCTTGGTAACTAACAACTTTTCAACTTATTTAAAAATCATAGGTTCTAAACCAATGTTGATAGGCCTCTATTTTTTTCTAAAAGCTTTGCAATTTTATTTTAAAGGTAAGGTATGGATGATGAATCTTGGATAAAAAATCTTCAAGTCATCATAGGACCATGCTATTATGTCCTTATATTTTGTCATCAAGTCTTTGGTTTTATTATTTTCAATGTTTGTACATGTTGTCCCAAAGTTAACTAGCTGAGGTTGATCTTAAGGTCCAAGATCAATTACCGTGTAATCCTTCCCATTTTCCTTGGGAAACTTAGATTTCTCATCTAGTTTATCTTAATCAAATAACCTTTCCAATGAAATTATGCATTTTGGAATTTTATTATCATTTAAATGAATGACTTTATTATCAAAATTTCCATCCTCTTTAAGAGTATTCTCATTAGCCTCATCTATGACATGGGCCTTAAATACTTCTAAGTTGGTCATAAAATCCAGGATCTATTGGTCATCATTAAAAACTTGTAGATGGTTTATGTTATCTAGGATCAAAGGGCATGAAACCATCTCAATGATAGAGTTATGGTTTAGTTTAATATTGGCTACAACTGAGGTAAGATCATTAATATCCTTGTTCTCCTCCCTAAAGATGGAAAAAACATTGAATGTTTCAAAAGATTATAACAAATCCCAAAATCTAAATTTGTATCTCTTGAGATATGATGATTTACATTGGTATTTACTCCTCATCTGATTGTCTATAATTTTTGAGTCACCATGAACCAAGAGCTCTTTAACCTTATGGTTAGTGTAAAATTGCAATCTTAGAATCAAAACTTCATACTCTACAAGATTATTTGTGTAATAAAAATAGAGTCTATAAGAAACTTTTAGTTCCTTCCCAATAGGATTGGTTAGAATAATTCCTACTCTAGATCTAGACTTACAGCTAGCACCATCAAAATGTAATTCCCAAAATCTACGCAAAGCATGAGAAGTCTTAAGACTATTTACCTTAGAAGTCTCAAAGGTATACACTCCAAATTTAGAATCCATCATGTTGATCTCATCAGAGTCTAACATGTTAACCCTTTCATTCACAACATTATATTATGTGATCATGTGCTTCATCCAAGGCTTTCTATCCACTATATGATTTGAGACTCCTTTCTAATAGTTCATGGACATATGTCCATCTAGGGCATTTATCCACTCTCTTATTAATAGTATCCCATAATCATCAGGTATGTCTACCACTTGGATGTCAATAAATTTCTAGACTCTAGGCTTAGAGGTAAGTTACATATGAACATTTAATAATTCCCCAACTAATTTGACCCTATAATTATGTAATTGAGTGACAAATCTATCATATTTAGTAGGAGTCAAGCCAATTTAATTACAAATAACTTTTAAAATGACTTTTTTGGATGCACCAAAATATAATAAACAATTATGTAAATTCTTACCGAACATCCTAACAATAAGCAGGAAAGGTGGGGACTCTATCTTAGCTTTATCCATAACAACATTAGCATTATCATTTTTGGGTGGCCTAATAGGATTTTTAGACAACGACTTCAAAAATAGGTTTCTTTGCTCCATGATCTACATTAACTCATGTAATGTAATGTTAGCTTAATTTTCTCCATGTCTTCCATAATATTATTCCTAGTTTTATTGGAAGAATTAAATGCATTAGTACTATGTTTAAAAGTAATTTCATTTATAAGCTCTAGGTTATTATCTAAAGTAGTATCTAGAGGAGTGTCAAAGTTGTTTGGAAGTGTTGAAGTATTCAGGGGCTACTTATAATCTCTATTTCTTAGAGGGTAGGCCTTCTTTAGGAACTATTGAAAAGCATGGACTTCTTCAAGAATATCAAGTTCATCATCTTCTTAGAAAGGGAAGTCAAACATATCCACCATGAAGGCTTGGTTAGTAAATTTAGATCATGATGTACCTACACCATTATATTTTTTAGGAACCACCTCAAACATATCCAAATCTTCTTGAAAGTCCTCAAAATATTAGAATAATTTAATGCAATCTATCTCACCATGCCTAAAAGTGCAATGTACTCTATAATAATCAAGTAAAGTAATATCAATAAGATTTATATCTATTGTTTTATTATTAGCAAATGATTCATTATCCTTATTGTTGTTGTAACTGTCATTATGGAACTTATTATTGGGCCTATTAAAGTTTTGGAAAGAAAAATTCCTACCCAATCTCTCTCCAGTATTACCAACTTGTTTCTGCAACTGAAGAAAATTGGTGCTTAAATTTTGGACCATCTTTAAGATATAGTCATTTTCATTTTTAGGAGCCTTAGAGTTATGAACCTGATTACTATTAATACCATTGGTTAGTACTAAAGCTTTTTTATCGCTTCGATTAAATCCATTTTTAGTAGTTTTCAAGAATCTTAAGTTATGAGTAGGATGATCATGACTTAAGGGTAACTAGATCAATGTTGGGATCTGATTCAAAGTAGGTATATTCTTATTTTTATTTGGGAAGACATTTAGGATAGGAAAATATGGGTTGACATTGGGAATAGAGTAGGCCATCTGACCTTGGGGTTACATCTGATCATTGATGATCACTACTTTAGAATAGTCTAATGCTAGGTTATTCATTGGTCCAACAACCTTCTTTATGAAAACAAAGGTCATGGGATCCAAATCATCTTTATATATTTACAAAGCCAAGGCATCATCAAGTTTATAAGGGTCTATGGTCCAACTAAACTTTTTTTGGAACCTAGCATTAAATTATTGAATAGGTTCATTTGCATCCCTCTTGATCATGGTGAATTGTTGGTATAAGACACAAGAACTAGTAATTTTTACAAACTAGTCAATGAAAATATTATTAAAATCAATCCAACTTGTAATGTAATTCTCAAGTAAATTTGAAAACCATTCATAAGTAGAATATTTAAAATTAAGAGGAAATAGTCTACATGCTACATCCTTATAGACCATATTTAGTAATCTTAATTCATCTTTTAATGACTTAATATGTTCCTCTATAGTTACAATACTATTAAGACTAAATGTTGGCAAATATTTTTCAAGGTTATGGGGAAGGTCATGTACCACACCTAAAACATTAATAAAAGAGCCACCCAGCCAAGCCATACCTTGATTGGGATTGAATACAAGGGCACCCTAAATTGGTGAAGTTGGCAAAGACTTTGAAATCTTTCACTTTCCTTTGTCCTACCTATCTCTTCTGTGGACTTCTAATTCGAGTAGATCTTCCCTAGTCACTGAATGTGACCATGTTTTGATCTTTGGTAATTAAAACTTGAGAAATTTGAATCTTTTTAAAAATATGATGTGTCAATCCTATATTTTTAGAGAATAATGATCATAAATGCACATTAAGCAAATTTTACAAAGATTCATATAAAAGATGACAAAGGATGGCAATATTTAATCAATTCAACTCACAGATGTATCCAATTATATATATAAGATTAAACTTTAAACATTTTAAGCTCAAATGAAATAAATTTAGAAAAGGATCTAATAATATTTGATAAAAATAGCTATTACTAACCTCAAACCTATTGGTTTCACAATTCTAAAGCTATATTTACCATAATCAAGCATATTTTTCAAAGAATGTCAATCTTTGTCTAAATGAGTATAAAGACTAGTCTAAAACCATGAAGATCACAACCTTTACAATATTATGCTAAAAGAAACACAAATATGAAAAAAGTAAATTAATCTTTAAATATAATTCACAAAAACTAGCAAGATACTACAAATCTACAAAGAATGGCCCTCCTTATAGCACTAATGAAGCCTATCCTATTGATGCCTAAATATGTACCACAAGGTTATTAGAGTGTTTAAGAAACACTTCTCATTTTATAATTCAAATAATTTAGAGCATGAATTTTAGTTTGTGATAATCTTGTTATCAACGGTGGAATAGAGGTAGAATAAATTACTATTTATAATATTTATACTACTTGGTTAGGAGCCATAATGGCTTGTATATATTTGTAAATAATAATATGATCTATATTAATTAAAGTAAATTGTGTTTAATTCTATTTCTAAAGATAAACTAAGATGGACATATACAATGAAGCTTTAATCTAAAATGAATTGGTTATTAAAAAATAAAAGGAAGGGTAGGGAAGAGAAGAAAGATGTGACTAATCTTTATCTTAGACATCATGATAAAGTTTAAATGTTTCCTAGGTATGAACTTAAAACCAATATATTAAGTAAAAGACATTAAGCTCAAATCATAACATATATCAGTTAAACTTTTAAGGAATATAAGAAACAATACAAATAAGAACTAAGATTACTTTAAAGATTTACTCATTTAAGTAAATAGTTGATGCACATCGACAAATGTAGAGAAAATAAAATGAATAAAACTAAGGAACCTTCAATTAACCTAGAATTAGCATAAGCTAACAATTCTGCATTCAAAGGTACATACCAAGAATTCACAAGAATAATTCAAATCTAAAATTCAAAATAAATAATTGAGAGAGAAGCCATATAATAATTCACTCAAACAAAATGAGATAATCCTTTCAAAATTCTATGCTTACATTAGTTGATCAAAGTTTACACTAGTTTTTAGCTCAAAAAATCCCTTATCTATACAATGGACAATACTACTTTTATATATTTCAAGGAAAAATGTTGGTCAATCATAACAAATTATAAGTTTACAAGCATAAGGATAGTTGTCCTTTCTACAAAGTTTTTAGAATATGGTAGACTTTCCAAAATAGATTGAACTATAAGAAAATATGCTTACAAGTTGCACATGCCTTTACAAAAGAATATTCTATTTTCAATATTATAAAGTTATACAAAATAATATTCCTAACTTGGTGGACCCTATGTTGATAAAGTCCCTTGTTTTTGCTAAAGGATCTTCAATCTATTTTGTTTCTCACTAATAAACTAAAGATCAACCATTGGTTTTAGGGAAAGCTCCCTTCCATGATCCTCTAAGTCTTTAAGGTTCTTTTCAATCTTCTCCATATCTTATTTGATGCCTCGGACATCTCCCATTTTCTCCTTAGATGATAGGAGTAAGCTTATGAATTTACTATTGCCATTTTTTGTCTAGTTTTACCCATGGTTTCTTACATATTACATGACTTGAAAGGTCCTATGTTTTAACTCTTCATCCGTTATGAGACCTAGTGACCTAAGGGTTTTGGGCTCCTTTATCAAGATGTATAAGATATGAGATGTTCCATCTTCTATCTACTTGAGGTCTTTGGCAAAGTATTTCATTCTTTTAGACTAGATGTTCAAGGCCTTAATCTTGTTAACTAATATGGTCATGGACATATTCAAATGTGCCTTCTTGATAGTTATAAAATTTGGGACTATATTCTTGGACAAGGCCTTAATCAAGTCTCTCACCTGAAGACTTGCAACTTGCCATTGGCTAACTTGGCCAATTGCTTTAGAGATTTACTTCTCTATTTCTCTTTGTCTAGTCCTAACTACCTTTAAAGCACTGAATAGGTTAGCCATGGTGTCCTCAAACCTATTTAATTTACCTTCATGAATTGATAAGATAATCGACTCTTTCAAATTCTTTTTTTCTTGAAATATGTCCTTGATCATAGTTTGCAACTGATCATTTTGAGCCTAGGCCACTTCAAGGATTTTATCCTCAAACATCCTATCTTATCCTTGCTTTTTCCCTACCATTGGAGTTACCAACAAAGGGTTCAATCTTATGAAATGTGAACTATTCACCTTCAACCATGTATTTATTCTCAATTACTTTATCCATGATAGCTATCTCTAGGTTGAACCAAACTCACACTAATGCTTCTATCACTTGAGGAGTAGGGAGTGATCCACTTGAACTTCCAAGAGCATCCATATATGTTCTATTTGACCCTCCAAAGGTATCCATGAATCTTTATTTTTCCTATTGTTTCAAATTCATAATCTAAGGCTTGAGTTTATCATGCACATGGATGTTAATAGACTTTGTAATAGTCCAATAGTGGTACATGTTTGAAACCTTTTGCAACTTGCCATATATGAAATATTTCATAATGGAAGGGCCATAAATTAAATTATCTTCACTAAAAATTTTATTTCACTCTAAGAATGAGAGAAATCCAACTTGGGTTTCTTTCCCCTTGTTTAGACTAGAGCTAGCCCAACTTTCCTTTTGGGTTAGATTTCAACTAGGACCAAATCCAGAGCTACTTCCTTTCCCTTTTATTCTTTTACTTCCTCCTCAATTTATGACTAAGGTTCTTCCATTTTTACTTTTTATTCATTTGATTCATAAGTACTAACTAATACTTTTAAGGCATCCTCTTCTATCTCCTTAGGATCTAATGCAATTCTATCAATTTCTTTAACTTGTGTCTCTGCTTCCTCAAGTTGAGCTAAAGATGATGATACGTCACCATGTCTTCTCTCCTTATGTCTCTTTTCTTTTGGCCTTTATGCAATTTTTGTTTTGGTATATTATGTCTCTACCTATGGTTAAATGGGATGAGGTCTAGAAGATGGTCCTAGTAACAAATGATATTCCCTGAGCCCCATTTACCATATATCCTTATTTGATTCTTGCTCTCTCAATAACCTAGCCTCTGGCTTAATATTAAGTTTATTCAATCTTGATAACACCTCTATGAAGGAGGATGTTTTAGTGTACAAGAAGTCATAGACACTAGGGTGATGTTCATAAGTCATGTTGATCTACTTATAATTCAAATATTTTTTAACCCTTTCATTGGGGTCCCATTATCTTATTTCATCAATCTATAAATTGAAGGAGGACCTATGCCTATAGATAGTCTCTACATGGTCCCAATTTTAGAACATAGTCCTACTAATCATTAAAGGAAAGGAATGAAGTAGTCCTTTCCTTCTAATTTTATAGACACTATCTATGCCATGGAATAATTGGTATTCCACTTCTTTCTCTACTAATTTTTTGGTCACATAATTTGATAGCCTAAGGGGTTGACTCAAAGTACGCTCTATCCTGATTATGGTAAAATCTATATATAACCAAATTTCCCCAATGAGTTTAACATAATTCTTGATCAAAGGGCCAACCCTCATCATTGGGATCCCTATAATGGCTTTACCAAAGTCTCGATAAATGTAGTCACATATGAATTGAATATGGTCCCTATACTTAAATATATGCAATTTAGAATAATATTAGGATATTGTTTCTCTTTAGGTGACCATTATTTAAGGTTGGGGATTTTGGTTGTGTCTAGAAGGGCATACAAAAGGTAAGAAATCATGTAGAAATGGTTTTTAGTCTTCCTCTTGATTCCATTTAATTATTTTTATAAGAACATATTGATCATTTCTCCAAGAGGGCAAGTGAGTCCTTTCTCAACCATGAAATACACAAAAGGTACCCAAATTTTGATCACATAGGTGTTGGAGGGGTTTCTAAGCAATTTGTTGAGTAATGTCATAATCATCTTAATACTAGCCCTAAATTAGGTGATTGGGATCTGTCCACTGAGGTTAGAGACTAGTTGGGTTTTTGAATATAACCATGGGGTAAGGATGGTTTTTAGGCCATTATTTGATTGTGGGTAAATGCACCTAAAGCTTAGGTAACTTATAGTAATTATCAAAGGCAATAAGTGAGATGTAAGAAAATATTTTAAAATTATGTTCATGTAATATCATATCTTGATCAATCTTGTAATCCTTAAAAATAGCAAAAATAACATTAATGTAATGTAGTACCTCTATCTTTTCTACTGCATAGTGAAGACTTGTCATTTGAATGGTGAGAAAGTCATAATATCTTTGACTAACTGATGAAATATTTTCATCCTTTCTTTTAATGGCTAGCATATCCTCAATGGTTCAGAAAAGCTTGGACCAATTGTTATCTCCTATGTTTAAGGCTACATCATCAAATTTGGTATCTTTGAAGACTCTCCCTTCTGAATCCATGGTTAGATGGAGTTTTATGTCCTCTTTATGTTATTTTTGAGCTACCATGACTATGAGTCTACAAAATTTGCTCACTAGTGGTATATAGTTTGCCTTTGATTTAGTTTAAACTTACTTAGATGGCAATTTGACTTTCTCATGATTGAGTTTGGTTAATCTAGGATTGAATTAGGGATTTTGGAGATGTTAGTGTTTTTTTGCAAGTCTTTTATGAGATTTAATGATGAAATTTTTTTCATTTGAGTGAGATTGTGCCTTACATTTGATTTAGACCTTGGAATTTATACCTTTGTTTTTATGAACCCCTAAAATCTACAGTTTCATTATTTTCTGCCGATGTGGCAATATTGTGGTATTTAGATGGAATTTTTCGTGGTAAATTATTCATTAATGTTTGAATACATAACCATTTCCATTTAAAATCTACCTTTTATTTTTCACCATTAGATATTCTTACATGGATCAACATGGTTCATTGATATTGATCTCAAGATTTTCACACTATTAGTTTCCTTTACTATGTTTTATATGGTTATAATAAGTGTCATTACTGTGGGTCTCCTGATCTTTGTTGAAAATTATATCCTCATCTCACTCCATTTGATTAATTTCATCTAATTAGACATGGGCCATCGATTATGATCCATGGGATGGACTATCATTGGCTACTTGTTATTCTTTGGTCATGGCCATGACACTTGTTACCTTCTCACCATATCAAAGGCTCTATTTACACCTTGACTTGACCTCGCTCTATTAGATTGGTATTATCCACATGAATGTGAGTCATATATCCTACAAAGATGCATAATGTTTAAGTCAATATCAAGACATATAAATAACTTAGCCTAAAAACTTTAGAATATGGTTTTATTTCATGTTAATAGACATGAAATTATCCTTAGTCTGAAATATTTAAGCTAGGTTTGGATTATAGTAAAATGGGGACTTTGAATAATAAAAGGGACTTAATGTAAGGCTTTCAACCTAATGTTTTATTGTATTAATAAATATGAAAAAACTTTAAGGTAAAATCTCTAAGCCAAATTTTGTAGAAACATGTCCCTATATTTGTTAGATCAAGCTAATAAAATAGACCAGAAGATCATGGGACATATATGGGCCAAGCTTAAGATTTTATACTAAGGTTTGGTAAAATGTTAAAAAACATGACTAGATCCTATTTAAGCTAAGTCTATGGTATTCAAAATTATTCCCACATAAATTTAAACTTAGTTAGAAGGATCTAGGGTTAAAACATGGCTTCAAATAGATCCAATTAATCTATGATGGGTCGAAAAGCTAATGAAAGATAAATTTTAACATTAAAATATAGAACCCTAAGAATTTTTATAATCCAAATGAGATTGGCCCCTTAGCTTGAATTTTGATGATCTCATGGATGTCAATGATGTCCTCACAATTGTTAATTGACAGTCATGAGAACATCAAATTTAAGCTCATGAAATGTTTTAGGTTATATAAGAACTTTGAATCAATATGCATCATTCAATTAATCTTGCCTAAGTAAATGTGGGTCATTGATTTTGATCTGAGTAATTGGATGTCATTGGCTCTTATAGTCATATAGGGATTAAGTGAACTTGAGAATATTTAGAATTTAGACCAAAGTATAGCTTATGTTTTTAACATAGGTCCTTGAAACATAATAATATGAAGACCTTATGAATAATTAAAGTCATAACATAATTTTTATCCTAAGGTTTTATTGTATTTATAAACACAATAAAAATCCTTAGGATAAAACATAGGCTAAGTCAATGTTCTAATAAAAAAGGGACCCATTTTGATTCATGATGATCCCACTCTATTGGATCTTAACGTTTTCATGAACATGGATCCTTGATCTCAATCCATGGATCTGAATGGGATTGGTTCCAAGGATTTTGTCTTTGACTTATTAGGTCCTCTTCCCTCCATCTAATCAACTTGGACCAATTAAATGTGGGTCATTGATCCTACAAATAAGCACATAGTTTAAGTTAGGAATCAAAGACATATAAAACTTAGGATAAAGTCATAAAATTAGGGTTTTATTTGTGTTAATAAACATGAATGAGGCCTTAGGACTAAAACATTAATCTAAGTTAATAACATATGAAAATGATCTTGCGTATAAAATGTTAGACTATATTAAAATAAATGGGGATAAAAGGCTTGGGATATAAAAGAGACCTAGTATATAATTTTTAGACTAAGGTTTGCTCATGTTGAAAAAAATGAATAATCCTTACTATAAAAATTTAACTAAGTCCATAACATGTTGAAAAGTTCTTGGGAAATTTTATTCCTACCAAATTTGAATTAGAATAAGGAGTCTAAGCTAGGGTTTCTAAATGAGGGTTTTAAGAAGCTTGAACATGGATTCAATTTGACTTTTAACAGACCAGAGGCTAGTAAAAGGTTAGATTAAGATAAAATCAGTAAAATTATGAAACCCAAACATTGTTTGCCTCCAATGGACATCTATTAGACCTGTAATGTGAAATAAGAAGATCCAAATTTAGCAAAATTTAGACAAGGTTAAACCAGATCCATGAGCAAAATATTTTAACCCAAGTGAAGGTGTGGATGATATTTAAATACATATAATGTAAAAAAATTTAATGACACTTTGATCAGGTTAATTTTTAGTGTTTAGTTACAAATTATACAATTTGACATAAGAGTCCTAATTTTTTTTAAATGGGGGTATGTTGACCTCAACACAGGGACCATATTCATCTACCCTCATGATAATATACTATAAAAATCATGCAATATCTTCATCCAAATCACTAATTTTAAATAGTACATTATGCCCTACTCCAATATAGAGTGGTACAAGGAAACAAAATATAATGCTACATTCCTATTTGACATATGATAGATCCAATGAGCTATCACAAGACCAATAATATCCTTCTGAATATCTAAAATAGATGATATATATAAATCAGAAAAATGAACTCATAAACCACAAAAATTTCTCTTTAAACTAGTCACCCTTTATTTTAAGTCTAACCTCTCAACATCTATCTCAAGAGTATCATAAATAATGATTGTACCTATAATAGAACGTCCTAAAATAACATGTGCATCCTTTACAGTGATACCCACCTCAATGTATCCCAATCCACCACCCACCTAAAGGTGTTCCTTAGCTTATCCCATGTCCCTAAGAACATGGAAAATAACTCAACACTCAATGGAATAATCCACGACTACATAATCACCCACAAGCCTAGTGCCATAAACTATGCTCAGTCTACCATTGTCAATATATCTAAAAAAACCAAGTAAAAAACTACATCTACCAATCACCAAATCCTACATCATATCTATAAAATATCAAAAAATAAATCATGTATCAGCTCTATCTATTAGTTAATAATAAAATTACATTACTAATATCAATAATACATGCATTTACATCAAAATTAATTACTTAATAAATCTATATTATCTCTTTTTCATTATTTTATACTATATCAGCTACATAACTGACTATATTAGCCATGGATATATTATTATACTATGTCATCCATGTATATAACTATGTTGGCCGTTATCAACTTGTAACTACATCAATCACTTGGTATGAAGTTAGTTAGCTAACACTATTACATCAGCCACTTAATACAAAGTGTAGTCATATAAAATGTGAAAATTGGTAACTTGCATGTGACTTGAGACACCCAAACCCATAGGTCCCTTTTGCTTACTCTTATGACCCTCTTAGGAATCTTTTCACTAATTCACAATCATCCATAACCTTTTATACAATGATTTCACCTCCTCCAACAACATTTTCAGTGATGATTCCATCCCCTTAGGTCCCATTCCTTTAGGAATATAGTGCCCAACTTGGACTATAGCACCAAACCATAGGGTGTCCATTTTTAGTGCTCCTAACCAAAGTAATTTTGATCACTAATGATCATTTTTATCTGGTTCCTATACACCTTTTTGGCCTAATGTGAACACATTCAACCCATGACTAACAAATCCCTATAAAAGCCTATTCAAAGTTAATTTAGAAAGGGTTAGTGATCTAAGAGGATCCACATTCAATTTAAAATAAAAGTAATAAATTTGAATATTTATCATTGGCACAACACATATCTCATTGAGATCTTTCCAATGATATGCAGAACTTCAAAAATGGAGTTCGTATGCTCCTTATGTAGTTAGTCAAAGTTCTAGTCAAAGCTAGTCAAAAGTGGTCAAAGATGGTCAAACTAAAAAAATTGACCATCATGTAATATTTAAAATATATTTCCATGACTTATATCTCATTATAATATTTTTGACACATTTTACGATTCAAAAAATAGAGTTCGTATGTGCAAGTTAGGCCAAACTCGATGATGTGATAATAAAGTGACGTGGTAATATGATTTGACCCAAGTATGTAATATTTGGGGATAAACATATTCCATCATATATTGGGGAATAATAATCACCCCATATTTTTAAATGTAATAGATAATTTAAAATCCTAGAAAAATTAGGTATGAGATCATTATGAATTTTATTTAAAAAGATTGTGGATAATCATCCCAATCGAAAAAAGTGGACCTCCCACAAGTATATAAAGGGGTGAAGGATTATTTAAAAATAATGATAAATTGGAATTGGAATTCAATTAATTCATTCCAAAGTCTCAAATCTCTCATGGCAGAGCCAAAGAGCCAAGAGCTAGAGCTGAGAGTTGAAGAGCCAAAGCCAAAGAGCTAAGAACTAAAGAGTTAGAGCTAGAGCTGAGAGCCAAGATACAGGATATGATTCTAGCCATATATTGAGTGTCTATATTTGAGTTATTTTTATGCACTTTTTAATGCCTCAAGTTAATAATATAGGAGACTGTGTATAGGCCATAATAGACCAATTTGCAAAATCTCAAGTTTTGAGGGACTTGGAGAGATTTTCACTTCTCAATGTAAACTAAGAATTTTTCCTAGATTTTGAGATGAATTAATGGATTATGAGATTATATTTACATGACATTAAGGTGGAAGGTATATTCATGGGTTTACCAATACTTTTTGAAGCTCTATTGTTTGAGTTGTGTGCAATATTAGAGTATCCATTTGACAATTATGAGGAATTGGCCATGTACTCACTTTTCAAGGAAATGGATCAGTTCATACTATAAGGGAACCTAGAGACATAAGCATTACCAAAATCCATTATCAAGTTCTAGTCTTGAGTTGATTTTATTTGTGCATTCTTTTTTGTATTTTGATTAATCTTATTTATTAATCATTATTGAATGCATAATTAGTCAAATACAACATATTAATGAAAAATTGAGCACTTCAGGGTTTGAGATAAATATGTATTAAAAGGTCAAATTTAGTTTTGTTTCCTTTAGTGTTTCAAAAAATTGTGTGATTTGACAATTAAGATCTAAGGTAAACTCTTTTGCATGGAAATAAGTGCCAATTTATGGATCAGGTTTGGTATCAGACCAATTAGTATTCTAGATTAGCTTTTGATTATATGGATTGATATCAATTATTTTTAGTCTAATTTCTAGTATTATTGCAAAACGTTTGGGCCTTGATATTCTATTTGTAGTGTGTAATTTGTGGAATTAGGTTATTTGTATAAAATAGGAAGCCATAGGCAAAGCCTTGAAAAGAGAGAGGCTTGATGAGCTTGAAGTAATTAATCAATAGATCAAGGAAGATAATGATTTTTTGAGATCTCATTTTTACTCTTTAGAAGAGGATATTGCCCACTTAAAATTGGAGATACAAGCCAAGGATGAATTCTTGGCATAAATACAGGATGAAGAGAAACACTATATTCATCAATTTCGTTCCACTACAAATACAAGAACTATGACTAATGAGTGGACTATAAGTTATTCATCTAGTAATTCCTTCCCTTCAATTTTAGATGTTTCATATGTTACTTTTGGTAGTTTTGAAAAACACACTAAGGGCATTGGATATAAAATATTATTGAAAAAAAGATTTGATGGAAGGGGCCTTGGTAAGAATGGCCAAGGTATTACTAACCCAACAAAGGTAGAGCATAGATCTTGCCATGTATGATTGGGTTATGCTAGTGAGAAAGTGGATGTTGGAGAGAGTTATTCCATTACTTAAATAGGATAAGTTTTTGATAGCCAATATCTAAGGCCACTAGCAGAATATAATTCCTCCCTCCAAAGGAATGATGAGCACTGTCAAAATTAAGATAAAAGAGGTATTGGGATTCCACCTCCTGTATCTTACATCAGAAAATGAACTAAATGGAATGTGAATTCTAAGACTTATGATTCAGTTCTACCATTTAATAAATTTGATTTTGATATTTAGAAGATGATGTATTCTTTTCCTTGTATATTTTATGGATTAAATAATCATTGTGCCACATATTGTTGGAAAAGACAAGATTTAATGAAGTAACTTGTAGGTGATAGATACCATTCTCATATTGGAAAAGTAATAAATGGTAAATGGGTGACCTCACCTAAGAAGAGGGATGTTTACACTCAGTGTCACATGAGTGGACATCAGGTTGAGAAGTGTTGGAAACTTCAACCATTATACCATCCTAGTAATGGTAAGAAGAAGATGGTTTATAAACCTATTGATAGGGTGATTAATGAAGTTTTTATTCAATCAATCCATGTAGATATCAGTAAATCCACTAAGGAAATTAAACAACCTAAATAGGAGAGTCTGATTAAAAGGGTTAGTAAATAGTTTCTCAATTTCATGCTATCATGATTAGTGGATTAATACTCCAAAGCATTGTTGGGATTCTTATTGTATGTTGACAAAGGGCATTTACCTATGCTTTGATATATGAATTTTGGAGATACTATAGTGGGAACACTTTAAGATAGGTTTATCATGTGAATTTTTTAATTCTCGCACTTGTCTTTTGAAAATCTCTATTCTTGGAATCTCTAGCTTTAGGTTTATAAGTTTCTTATTGAATTATTAAGGAATTTAACTCATTGATCAGCTTGGGAGATTTGATATCAGTTGTATAGGTTGTTGGATATGATTCAGTTTTCCTAAAATACTTGTATTAATAACTACTATTTTGGAATGTATCTATTTAGAGTGAGTGATTGGGTGCATTTATAAGACTCATTGGGGCAATGTATTATGACATGGTCACAACCAATATTGTATTTTATTTACATTGATAGGTTTGTCTTGCAATTGCATTGGTGATTATTTTAGTGTTTGGCAGTTCATTGTTTATAAGATGTGACATTGGGCAAATAGTTTAATATATTGTCACCTTATTGGCAGTTATAGGATTTAGTATAACTCATGCCTTATTTTAGGGCCTTTTACATTTTTGAGTTATGAATCATATTTTGTCACTATTATCTCTATGTTATGATTGGGTTCTATACTTGATATGTTTTAGAATCTCATTGTAGTCATGCAACATAAGAGATCACTAGGCTTATCTATGTAGAGGCTCTTTTGAAGTCATGTAATAGAGGAAGTCATTAGACCCTAGTTCTATGTAGAGGTTATTGATGGTCATGAAGTAAAATAAGGTATGTAGAAGATGTGATCAATTAGTTGTTATAAGTATTTTAGGAAAAGTTATGAAACCTAAGTAGAATAAAAAAAGACTCATCAAAATTCTTTAGAACTGACTAGCATTTCAGAAGATCAAATTGGGTACTAGCTTTTGGTGGATCAAAGGCCCTCTTAGTAGGGAGGATTGATATAAGCGAATCCACATTAACTCTAAAATATAAGTCATCAAATTTTACATTTATTATTAGCACAACATAAATCTCATTGAGAGCTTTCCAACAGTATGAGGAACTTCAAAAATGGAGTTCATATGCTCCTTGTGTAGTTGGTCAAAGTTTCAATCAAAGCTAGTCAACAGGTGGTCAAAGCTGGTCAAATTGAAAACATTGACCATCATGGAATATTTAAAAGATAGTTCCATGACTTATATCTTTTCATAACCTTTAGAACACATTTAATGGTTCAAAAAATGTATTTCATAGGTCAAACTTGATGATGTGACAATAAAGTGGCATGGCAATATGATTCGACCTATGTATTTGATATTTGGGAATAAACACATTCCATCATATATTGATGGATAATTATCACCCCATATTTTTATATGTAATGGATAATTTAAAATCCCTTAGAAATTGGGTATAATATAATTATGAATTATATTTAAAAAGATTGTGGCTAATCATCCCAATCAGAAAAAGTGGACCTCCCACAAGTATATAAAAGGATGAGTAGTTATTTAGAAATAATTGGAAATTAGAATTCAAAGAATTAATTCCAAAGTATCAAATATCTCATGGTAGAGACAACGAGCCAACATCTAAAGCTGAAGAGTTGAGAGCCAAAGCTGAGAGTTGAAGAGCCAAAATCTAGAGCTAGATCGAAAGCTGACAGCTAGAGCCAAAGAGCCAAGAGCCAAGAGCTAGGAGTTAAAGCTAGAGATGATTCTCGCCATATATTGAGTGTCTATATTTGAATTATTTTGATGCACTTTTTAATTCCTCAAAGAAAAAAATAGAGAAAACTATGTATAGGCCATAATAGACCAATTTGTAAAATATCAAGTTTTGAGGGGCTTCGAGATATTTTCACTTCTCAATGTAAACTATGGATTTGTCCTAGAATCCAAGATGGTTTCAATGGATTGTGAGATTGCATTCAAGGGATAGTAAGGTGGAAGGTCTGGTTGTGGGTTTATTGATAAATTTTTAAGCTCTATTGTTTGAATTGTGTGTAATCTTAGAGTATCTATTTGACAATCATGAAGAATTCATCATGTACTCACTTTTCAAGGAAATGGATTGGTTCATACTATAAGTGAATCTAGAGACATAGGTATTTCTGAACTCTGTTATCAAGTGCTAGTCAAGAGTTGATTTTATTTATGCATTATTTTTCCACATTTTGATTAATCTTATTTATTAATCATTATTGAATGTATAATTAGTTAAATAAGACATTAATGAAAAATTGAGCACTTCAAGGTTTGAGATAAATATGTATTAAAAGGTCAAATTTAGTTTTGTTTCCTTGAGTGTTTCAAGAAATTGTGTGATTTCAAAATTAAGATCCAAGGTAAACTCTTTTGCATGGAAATAAGTGCCAATTTATAAATCAGTTAGAAATTATTATAAAGAATTAAATAATATAAGAAGAACTACTTATGCATACTTCCCTATTCTACGCATACAACCATCTAATATAATTACAAGCTCATCCAAATACTTAAACTAGTCCCTAGTCACATCAAGCACATCTAGTTTAACATTTTTTCATCTTTATACACTCTATTGCACAAAGCACATCAAGTGGGAGAACTACATATGACTTGATCCCTTTTTGGAGTATTGATATGTAGGCAACATGCCGACACAATGGGTATGTATACATGTTCAATGTATTTTACACACACTAACCCCCTATTTCTGAAAGTTTGTCAAAGCATAATGGAGTTTAGGGTTTCAATACTAAATCATCTCTATAAGGAGTTTCATGGACAATCAACAGTCAAAATTTTATAGGTAGGCTCACACGGATATAGTGAACAAAACCTGAAAATCTCATATCTCATGGAAAATATGGTAGAAGAAGACTATGCCACCAAAATCTAAGGTGTCTTATTTTGAAACTCCTATCCAATCATAAAATGGAATACATATCCTAGTTTGTGATAGTGCTCTAGTCCTGCATAGTGAATTTTAGAATATGTCTCAGTCATATCAGTCTATTTCTAGCTAAGTTTTATTTTCTCTCCCTTATTATTACTTTTAAAAAGGTTTAAATTACAATCAAATTATACAAATTAGTAGCTCAATTTTTACATATTTTTTTACTGGTTTAATTTAATTGGATCATTAACTAAATTAGGAATAATACACTGATATTCCCAAAACTAATAAATTATTTGGTGAACATGACTTTCTTTGTTTATGCATAAAAACCCTAAAAACCCTAGGGTAAATTTCTTACTAATTTTTCCTATATTTTTTTAATTTTTTACCTGCATAATAAAATTAAAAATTAGCATAAAATTTTAAAATTTTGTAGTAATTTTATTTCAAACCCTAGTTGCCCATACTTGGTCATGGTATTTTCCCAATATTTTTCCTATATTTTTATGATTTTCTACTTGCATAATAAAATCATAAATTAGAATTAAATTTTAAAAATTCATAGTAATTTTAAAATAATTTCATTAAAAACCATAGTTGAATGTACTAGATCTATTTGCTTCTTGAGGTATCAACTTACACATTTTTGAGCTTCATATCTTTTTTTATGCATATTTCAATTCCTTCTTTAGATTATATTTGTTTAATATTTTCTTCCATTATTAAAGTTGTTTCCTTTATGCCACCTAAGCTCCTTACATCTATTCATTTGAGATGAAGTGCAAGACTTAGTGTCAACCCTCATGAATTCACCAAGATTCCTTCAACTAGACCATATACCAAGGATAAACAACCTACTTAGGTTCCTGCAATAAATCCTACACATCTAGATTATACCAATTTTCATGAGGATATTTTTGACGATGAGAAAATGTGAATAACAATGATGATACAAACATTGATATTCATGATCTACCACATTAGACTCTTGATCAACTTCCACCAATTATTCATAATGAAGTTGTCCTTAACAAATATTTGATCCTATAAAGTTTTCAAGAAAGACTCAAGGAACATCCCCAAGATCATAATCTTATTTTATAATCTATCATGGAAATCAAAATGGATAAACAAGTTGAGTCTTCTATTCCTTTAGAATAACTAGTTGCACATGACACTATGACAAAAATTATGTCTCAACAACCCCCTATAGTAGCCCAACCTTACTCTATGCCATCACCTATAGCTAGGATATCTTTGACTCATATGTGGTAGTACTTATGAAAGAGATAAGATCTCTTCAATCTAAGGTGTTACATCTTGAGCAAGGTGCCTCTAGACCTATGGAAGCTTTGGATTATTTTGTTGTATTGCATACACCACTGACATGTCACATTATTATACACCCTTACCACAAGGTTTTACTCACCCCAAGCTTACTCTATATGATGACAAGGGTGATCCAGAGACACATTTGAGAGTTTTTCATGTAGCATACTTGGACTATGTACTAGATGACTAGATACTTACCAAGTTATTTCCATAGAGTCTAAAGGATTATGCTTTAAAATGGTTCTATATTCTATTGAATCAATTGATCAATATATTCAATCCTTTAGTTGACATGTTCCAAATTCATTTTATCATCAACATTGGTGATAAGGTTTCATATACCCATGTTTCACAATAAAAACAAAGGTCAAATTAACATCTCATAGATTATGTTCTTCGATATAAGACTATCTTGGCTAAGATGACTAGCCCCATGGCTAATCAAGAGTTATAAAATATATTAAATTAGAGTCTTCTACCAGCTTTACATGAATCAATGATGTTCAAAATATTCTCTTACTTCACTAAGTTATGTCATACATTAAAGGAAAGGGAAGTTAAACTCATTCTAATGATCAAACTTATGTACACAAGCATACTAGAAACAAAAAAATAAGAGTAACAAAAAATTCCCATACAAAGTAAAGGTCAATGATAGTAAAATTCAAAATCAACCAAAAGTTAATGTGGCTTCAGAGCCCCCTCAATGAGTGGTTTTATCTATACCTCCCTAGTGAACCTTTACCAATCTACCAATTGCTCCAACTAAACTTTTACAACAACCTTTGGAATGTAATATCATATCTCTCCCTCCTATTCAAGAAATTGATCCAACAAATCATCTTCCATAGGGATATGATCAACATGAATTTTTCAAATTTAATAGGTAACCAAGCCATTTAACAAATAGATGCACTAGTTTTAGACACAAGATATAAGACTTGATAGATGGTAATGTTATCAATCTTGGCACTTTAGTTAAGCCTCCTCAGACAAAAAAAGCATAAGATAAAGATTTGATAATCTTCTTAGATCCTTTCCCATAACATTCTAAATAAGAGATATGAAATACATTAGGGTTTGACCATGCATATCATGCACATCCTCCACCAGATACATATAGGGCACCTTTATTTGAGTTACATCCTTTGAGTAACATGATTGGTGTATACAATTATAGATTTATAGCTAGACCTTCCATCTCCTTATCAAACCAAGAGATAATCAATGATGAATTTAGATTATCATGCACTCTTTATTAGATATTACATTCATAATCATCTTATTCATAGTGTTCTCATAGAAAATGGATCTAGTGTGAATATGTGCACTATGACATTATTGCAGCATTTAGAATATTTAAAGTAGGATATTACACCAATAGACATAATTATTAATAGATTTAGTGGGCACACATAAAGTTAATTAGGTGAGATTGTAATTCCTCTATAATTTGGTCCAACATATGTGGCCACATCATTTACTATTGTTCCCAATGAAAGTTTTTTTGATATGTTACTTGATTGACCATGGTTTCAAAAACTTTGAGTAATACCTTATATAGTTCCTAGATGCATGAAATTCATTCATACTAATTAGGTTATTACATTGGGTGGAGTTCCATATGAGTTATAACTCCCCACTTCTGAGCCATTTTTTAATTTTTAGTCACCAATTTTAATTCAACCACCAATTTTAGTTCTACCTCTAATTTATATTTAGACACAATTTAAGCCTCCATCACTAGCACTAGAGTTTATACACTTTCATAGAGGTATATTTTATATCAATCACAATTTCAATATTCTAGATAGCTTTTAGCTATAGTGTTTACATCTAGGGCAGTATCATTGAGGTCTCATACCTCTACACATAGAGCACATGTTCAAAGAGCTTCTCCTACTACTAGATGGGTCCCTAAGATCCCAACAATTACATCCACTTCTCAAAGTTATAGGGGGACCTCATAGTTGGTTTTTATTTCATAGATTTTAGACCACTTACAACATACACAACTTTCAAATCCATAGTCTTAGCCCTTCTAACATGCTTCATGATCACACATAATCCCTCTCCTTGATATAGGACACCATGATAGGGAGTCTCACATGAGACTCATCAATTAGTATCATTTCTTCTCTGTATTACTTGTACATAGTCTTATTATGCTTGATTGTATATAAATTATTTCAAAATACAAAAGCATTCAAATATATCAAAATACCAAAAATAATATAGCATTTCAAAATACAAAAACATTTAAATAATTCAACAACAATTAAAACATTTTAATTGTATGCATTATGCATGCTTTACATTTCTACTACCATGCTAGACTTGTATTTATTGGTATATGCTATTATTTGTTGATTTATTTACATTACCATGCTTCACTTAATCTTCTTTGAGTGTATGTAGTGATATCCAGATCCTTGATTGCTTCACTCTACTTATACTTCTATATTCAAGACACACATCAATATACATACCCATTGGGGGAATATTCTACATGACTACACCATCTAGGTTATGTCATTTCTAAAAAACCACTCTAGTTATCATGTTGTTACAAATTATTTACTAGCTTACATAGATTACTCTATTGACATCTCACTAGTATATAAGATTTGTGTATTTCTTATCATATACCTAGTCATGTACTACATGCCTTGCATACATTCACTTCTTTCTTTGATTAGCTAGATGTGATTGTATTTATAGTATATTCCATACTTTCATTTCTTACTTTATGTAGCTATATGTGATTGCATTTCTTAGTTCTTTCCTTGTTTCTTATATGTGCCTTAGGAAATTTACTAATGTCCTTTGCTTCTATTCTCATACGTGCCTTAGGATATTTTCTAATGTCCTTTGTATTACTCTTTTATGTGATTATGGCTTTCACATCAACCTTGTTTATTTCCATTGTATGTGTATGTGGGATTTGAACATGCCTTGTGTGCTTAATTTCTAGTTTGAGTGGCATGTGCCCATATCCCTTATTTTTTTGGCCCCTTGGCCACTCTTGTATACTTCTTGCTTCTTACCATATGTGATTTTTACTTGTTTGATTTTAAATTGTTTACAATGTCATGATCCACATCATGCATTATCTTGCTTTTTTGGATGCCATGATAGAAAACATGCTCCATCCCTCCATGACAACTTAAAACTAACAACTAAATAGACTTTTAGTTCTAGTTCATTATATTACACATGATATTACATTATTATATCTATCTAGGCATACCCCTATTGATATGACAATCTCTCATTACAAACCATGTTATATCTTGAAATATTTTGTTGATTATCATTGTTATATCATGTATATCTACAATATAACAAAATTGAAGACCTCTATCTTTTGAGGGTAGTCATTGTAGGGTATTAATTCTTACCCTTAAAAGAGGGAGAAAAAAATAAGGGTTTTATCATAGAGATCAGATCTCCTAACAGTCAAAAAGGTAATTTTCAAAACACCTAAAACAACAACCAGACTTCAAACCAAGTAGAATAAATAATGTAGATAGTGAAAATTATAGATTAGTCATCCAAATTACCCCAAGATAATATCACCAATATTGGACTAAAACACTAGATAGTAGGGTTCCCATTTATAGTACTCCTATCCAAATAATACAAAAAATAGGTTTTCTAGACATAGGAAAAAAGGTAGGTTCAACTACAATTTTGCACATTCAGGCTAGTTCAAATACAGTAGTTTCAATACTATTTTTTTCAAATAATCTAGATATAGGGGGAATCATGCATGGCATGATGGCTCTCAGTTCTAGTTTTAGATAGGGAAATTGGTATAACTTATAGATCAGAATCTATGTTTTAAACACCAATGATTAGGGCAATGTGCATGGTACATTTGTCTTTTTTTCTTTCTATGTTTAGTATATTACCTAGGCACTCTTAGTTAATTGACTTATTCCATATATAGGTGGTTGGCATCATTTTTTAGTGGTTTTCATATAAGAATAATCTCCACATTTTGGAATGTCTTTCATATAAGCTTAGTGCCCATTTTTAGAGTGGCTTTTATATAAACCTAATCTCCACCTTTTGAAGTGGCCAAGAGTGGCCTAGTTTCTAGCATACATTTATCTATCCACACCACATTATTATATTATAGATAATTCAAGGGAATTAGGATCCATCTCATATGATACACATTTCATATTGGTATCATTTCATAGCTTCACTTCATGGGGTAATGCTAGATCTAAAGGACTAGTTAGCCTTTGTATTCTTGAGCCACCTACTTAGAGGGATTGGACACATAGTCCAAACATCAATTAGCATATGCATGATCACATAAATTCACTTAGTAGGTGATGATGGAGCCAAAGATATAGCCTTTTCACTCTTGAGCCACTCTTGAATAATTGAGCACTTAGCTCCATTCATGATATTACTCTTAATACATCACATACCCAACATTACTCAGCATCACTCAATATCATAATAGTTTTATATTGTTTCACATACTAGGTAAGGTGTATTTATTCTTTTCTCTTCCTCTCTCTCTTACCTAGATTTGTACATTCTTATTTTAGATATAACATATCTAGTAAGAACTAATATACTCTTTATTTTTCTCTTGCTGATTTACACTTCACAACATGCTCTCCCTATGCACACCATCCATCACACAGCTTCATGAGCTTCACCCTTGCAAGTAAATTTAGGCACACTTTCTATTTTTCCTTTATCTTAGTATTTTGATTTTTTGCATCACTAGAATAAAGGGGGGGAAATGTAGTCATATAAAATGTGAAAATTGGTAACTTGAGCATGACTTGTGATACCCAACTCATAGGTCCCTCTTGCTTGCTCTTATTAACTTCATATGCATCTTTCTAATGATTCCCAATCATCAAAAGCATTACAAATAGTGATTTCACCTCATCTAAGTAGCATTTTTAGTGATGATTTCATCCCCATAGGTCTTATTCCTTCAGGACTATAACACTAGACCCTAGGGTGTTCATTTTTGGTGTTCCTATCCAAGTACATTTTTACCACCAATGGTCATTTCCTTCTATTTTCTATCCTCCTTCTTATCAACCTAAAATGAATACATTCGACCCATGACCAAAAAATCTCTATAAAATCCCATTTAAAGTTCATTTTGAAGGGGTTGGCAATTATTAAAAAGAAATCAAGAATGCAAGCAAGACTACTTAGGCAAACTTCCATATTTTCTGCATATAGCCATCTAATACAAATACAAGTTCATCCAAATCCTTAAAATAGTCCCTAGTCACCTCAAACATATCTAATTTATCATTTTACATCTTCAGACATAATATTTCATAAAGCACATAAAGTGGAAGAGCTACATATGACTTAATCCCTATTTAGAGTATTGGTATGTAGGTAACATTCCCACACAAGGGGTGTGGATACACATTCAGTGCATCTTACACACACTAACCCCCCCTATTTTTTAAATTTTGTCAAATCACAATGGATTCTAAGGTTTGAAGACTATATCATCTCTACAGGGAGTTCCAAAGACATCCAACAACAAATTTTCAAAGGCAATCTCACACACAGTGAACAAAACCAAAAAGCTTAGATCTCCCGAACAATAGTGGCAAAAGAGGACTGTAACACTGGACCCTAGGGTATCTTATTTAGTGCTCCTATCCAATCATAAAATGAAATCTAGATCTTGATTTATGATAATGTTTCAATCTTGCATAGTTAGTTTCAGATTCTATCTTAGTCAAATCAGTTTATTTCTCCCTTATTACTATTTTTAGAAAGGTTTAAACTACAATCAAATTATACAAATCAATAGCTCAATTATTGCATATTTATTTACTAGTTTAATTTACTCAGACCCTTAACTAAATTAGGAATAATACACTGATATTCCCAAAACTATTAAATCATAAAGTCAGCCAATATTTTTTACTACATTGGCCACTTACTACAAAGTCAACTATCTTACTCTACTACATCATCCAATTGATACAATGTTTTCCATATAACCCTACTACATGGGCCACTTCTTATGAAGTCAATGACTAAACCAACACATTTAGTCACCTTATGAACTTATTAAATCAACTAGAATAGATGCACTTGGCCATTTATACAATATTACACTACATCAGTCAACATATATGTAGTTAACCATTTAACATCTAACTAGATTGACCCAATAATATGTAATTAGATACTAAATTCAGGTTGCACATTTGTAAATACATTAGTCTAGTTGATCCCATTTATTTTCTATGATAGTTTTTAACTAACTTATCATTAATGTCCTAGACAAAAATTTCCCTTCTTTGAACCTCACCCATTTTCACCCTAATTTAACCCCAAAATGTTTATGGGTAAATTATACTAAATAGATTACCCCAATATCAATTCTTACAAATATAATTAATTTAGCACTAAAAAGTAAAAAACAATCATATTCAATATAACCCACACCTAGACTAAACTCGTAGTAACTATACTGCATCCTCCTCCACATGCTCTTTTTATATGTTCGATCATCTCTCTCATCACTCCTCTAGGTCACATAGATCTCTAATTTTTCAAAATAGTAAATATAAAAATGAATATTTAAAATTATAATATTTATTTAAAATGTAAAAATTATTTATCTAGTAATTATTTAACAAAAAATTCTATCTTTTTCTCATAAGTATGCTTTAACAAGCTCCTTTTACAAATCTCCAGAAGTTTTAGAATCCTAAAAATGTCGATATTTTTTTATAATTACCCCATAATTTTATAAAAATTTCAATTTCTATCTTATTTTTCTAGTCCTCCTACTATTTGATACATTACACGCCTCTTCCACTTACTTTTCATGTAACCCATATTTTATAAAAGCTATGTATTTTTCAATTATCTAATTTCATTTATTTTTTATTTTTACTAGAATTTATTAGCTTAGTTATTGTGTGTTTTTATATGTTCTTTATCAAAGCACCATTTCTTATTATAAGTCTGTGACATGTGGTGAGATTTGAGTAGGGCATATGTATACACACAATATTTTAAAAATTTATCATGTATTGATGCTTTTTCTCTTGAAGGAACCTATCAATTGTCAATCTCTCTAAGTGCAGGCCTTAAAAGGTATACTAGGAATGGGGTGGGTAGACCTTTGATAATTTTTAATATTGTTGGTCCTTATACCATTACCTAAAACTACTACAAGTCATATTTATCTAACTCCCTAAGCAATTAAAACCGAATTACCTATTTCTCTAAGAAGCTCCCAAAATAGCCATTGACTAAGTAGACATATTTTTTATTTGTTTTCTTGTGATTTCTTCCAAGTAAATATTATTATATATTAAACACATTTCATATAACTAAGTCACCCTAACCAACCTAGTTTAAGACCTGACAAATATTTTTCCTACCTAAGAAAAATGATTTGGTCAATCATGTTAGCTAAACTTTTGGGAGGTTTTAGGGTTAATATTTGGCTATAAATAACCCCGTTATTCAAACCAAATAGGCCCTTTAATTCAAACCAATGGAGATGAACATTCATTTTTTCATTATTATAACTCACAATTATGTTATTTCTACACTTGAGGACTCATTTCTTAGGGTCTTTGCTTAGAAATAAAAAATCTTGTTTTATGGGAAAGTGTTGGATGAAAAATAGTAATATTTTAGCCTATAGTTGATTTATATAGTGTGATATTTACAAATACGCAAAACAATCTTACAAATCACCATTGACCAAGGGAGAGATTGAGGCATGATAGATTCATCCAAAGTTAAGTATTACTAAATTTTACTTTTTCATTTGGTAGATAGATATTGCACAAAGTAATAGGTTGAATCTTGTACTCCTTGTTTAGTTTACATCCATATTGACTTGAGAAAAGTTATCTTTAATTTTTATATGTTCTTTATTTATAACTATACCCTTTTGTGTCACAAGTTTTAATGAGAACTAGATTAGATTTAGTTTATATATTATATGCCTAGCTAGGGTTTTTACATCATATCATTTGCCTAGAGGCTTTGGAACCCTCTTGTTTGGTGTTTTGTAATAAGATATCCCTTATTTAGGTTTAGTGGATTTGAATAGGTCATATCTTGATATAAATATCTATTAAATTAATTGTTGGTAAGATTACCTTGTCTAAGCTTAGAATTCACTAAGTATGATAAGGTGTAGATGCATCCTAATTTGTTTCATACACTTACAATTATATATGCAAAATGGTGTATAAATATTATTTTCAAAGAGGACCAACTTACAAGATTTGTTTGTCATATTAAAAGAGGGGCTATTAGTAGGATTGTCATATAAATTTAGGGCTTAATTTATTTATTTATTTATTTTGGTATTAGATGATGTGATTCAAATAGGATAGATTATGACACAAATTAATATATTGATGGATATTTGGGCATTTTAAAGGATTATTAGGAACATGTGGAATATTATATGATATAATGAAAGATTACATAGATCATATTTAACATATATATTAGGTAATAGGGAGCAAATTAATTAGGTTATTAGATTTAATATATTAGACAAATTGACATATAAATTATGGAATTTTATGTTATATTGATATATAAATTGATCAAATTTTAGTGAATAAATATTATTCATGCATGTAATTTTATCTATTTTTATGATGAGATCAATGGTCCTATATAATAAATTTGAATCTACAATTTTATTGCATCAATTGGCTCAGAGTATCAATTTCATATATGAACCTGATGCGAGATTCCACATTTTACAAATGAACCTAGTAGGGGTTCTGCCAATAGAGTTATGATGAAATTTTACATATCTTTGGGGTATAATAACTCCATATAATTCTCAAATGATTTAAAATTAAAAATTTGTTTGTGTACTCACACATGTATTCATTATTTTGTTTTTCAAATTTCAATATTTAAATGATATAGATGGTTTTGAATTTTCTGACAGAAGATAACATTAGTTTTTACTAGTTTTCTTGTAGGATTTGAATGTATAAAATTATAAATTTGGGATTTACATATTAAAATCATTTGTTACTACTTAAATTTACCAAATTTATTATTTTTATCCTTTTAATTTCATATTTATAAATTTGAAATAAAATGGAAGAATTTCTAGACACATATATTTACTATTAGACTCCTAGAAACATTAATTCTAACCTATATTTGACATGCTTGACTTGAACATACATATTTAAATTTCTCTACAATTATATACTATCTATGAGTTTGGCTAATCTTATTTTACATCATTCATAAATAATGTCCCTATCATCTATACTTTAATCTTCTAGTATTTTATGAAGACTTCCACCACATTATAGATCAAGTTTTCTTGCTTCCTATAGAGTGTCAAAAATAGTTACACACTACTATTTATAAAATTTTTTGTCTTTTCCAACAAATTTAATAATTCCTCAAACAACTATTTTTAAAATTCAAATCATTCCCTTAGATCAACATACATATATCAATTATTAATTATGGGGAGGGAGTTACCCAATAATATTCCATATAGACACATCAATTCTCAAGATATTATATAAATATGTGTGTGTGTGTGTGTGTGTGTGTGTGTGTGTGTGTGTGTGTGTGTGTGTGTGTGTGTGTGTGTGTGTGTACACACACACACACACACATACACACATATATATATGTAACATATATAGATATATGTAACATATGTAACACACACACACACACACACACACACACACACACACACACACACACACAGATATATATATATATATATATATATATATATATATATATATATATATATATATATATATAAAACTAGGTCAAACCTACATATTGTTGATTATCGAAAGACAAATCTATACATAACATCATAGTGGAATAATGCTTAGTGTTTTAATCTTTTAGGGTTTTAATTTTTTAAATAATATGTAGTTAAAAGGTTGAGTATGTTTCTAATATAGAATACAACTAGAAATTATTTATTTGATTCAACTTTACAAAAATAACCATTGAATGGAGAAAAGGAACTTATCTAGAGATAAATAATATTTTATGTAGATTGAGGTACTAGAAATGACTGAGAAAACATAGAGGAATATTTCATATTTTGACTATTTATTGAGATGTGGCTCTAGATAGTAGCACCCCTCTCAGTACATTAACACCATATGGTACTAATATATAATTCTGGCACTAATGTCATTTTTGTAGGGACTGATTATCACTTTTAGGGAAGTTACAAGAGGTTATAAAGTTCTTGTAGGTGGTTTTATGTCATTTGAAGGATTTCTTGTGTCATTATTTTAACTGAATATCCTCTAAAACCCTAATAAATACCTACACACATGAAATGATAAATAGATCAAATGTAAAAAATAAACAAAAACTAGGTTTTGGGATGTTATGATCACTTAGATCATAACCCTTATTTTCATGGCACTACCTACATTAAACCTAATGTTAGGGGTCTCAAATTGCATGTAGTTATCCCTTAGGGAATGTGTACTATCAATTACATGGTATGCTAGAATTATTTTCACTTGGGCCCTTATTTGATCAAGTATGAAAATGTCTAAGTGTGAAGATTGAGTAGTATGCAGAGTATTCAAGCTATACTATTAATTGATTTTTTGTAACTATGTGACAAAATAGTAAGTGCTAAATGTAAAATGCCTTGTGAGGATCATTATATATAATGATCTTATTTTTGAATATAATACCTTGTTCATTGGCCTAAAATTCATAAAATAGGGATGCAAAATATAAGATAAGGCTCATCAAGGGGATAGGACTTAAACATGGGTGAAAGGGCCCATCAGACACTAGGGCCATAAGGGGACACTAGTACCATGTGGTGCTATTGTCCCAAAAGTGGTGATAATGTCTTAAGGCTTAGAATAGAGTAAAAATTATGTAAGATAGGAAAAGGGCCCTTATGATTAGGAAAATGTGACTTGTAACTATTGGAAGTAATGTAAATAAGGAAAAATAAGATAAGGAATATTAAAGGACTCAAAATGACCATGTGAATAAGGACTATAGCCATCACTAAGACCTTCATGAGAAAGAGAAATAAAACACATAGTAATTATGGTTTATTGAAAAAATTAGGGGGCTTAAAATTTCCCACCTTTTATTCTAGTAATTAAATGAAATAAAAGTATTAGAGTAAAATAAAAATATGAACACATACATGTACTTACCTGTGTGAATGTAATCTAGATTTGGCCCACTTCTTGACTAGAGAAGTGGATAAGAATTTTGTGTAATATATGAAGGGGAGACACATGGTATGGATGACCCTATATTAAAAGTGAGTATGTGAACTAAATGTGTGGATAAACAAGGCTCACTTTCTCCAACCTTAAATTTGAGTATGCAAATTGAATGTGTGGAGAAATAAGGCAAAATTGACCCCATTCCTAATCTGAGTATGTCAATTGAATGTTTGAAGAAAAAAGGCTCACTTACTCAAAATCTAAATCTAAGTATGTAAATTTAATGGGTGTGGAAACAAGGATAACTTTCCCCCACTCTAAATCTGAGTATGAGAACTGGGTCTAGTGGAATGTTATGGATCAACCACTATAAATAACACTATAAACCAAATTGGTGAAAACTTAGTGATGATACTGGTGATATTATTGGTAATGAAAATGAGTTTAACCTAATAATCTTAAAATGGGTACTAGGTATGTGTGTTCTATTTATACATCTAATTCCTAACACCATTTATGTTGAAATTGTCAATCTTACTTGATTTTCACTCAAATACATAATTTAGGCCAAAATCAATTAATTGTGCTAAATGGTTCAAGATTTTCATATATAAGTGTTGATTTAGGCAATTTATCCCTAAATGGGACAATTCATTTTATGTGATTCCTATCTTTGATCAAATCATTTTGAGTTAAAATGGTGATTTTGCATTTTGGTGTTTTGGATCACTCTTTTCCTCTAATTTATTAGTAAATACCATGTATATTTGTTATTTTGTGTCAAAAACATCCTAAATGGGAAAACAATTTATACTCTTATAACATTTCCTTCCATTTCCTCTTGATTCAAATTATGACCCAAAAATTTGACACTCTAACCAATTTGATTAATTATGCACCAATTTTCAAAGAATTGCACTAAAATTGATTAATCTTACTTAGGAAAATTAAATCAAATTATGAGCTTAAGTAAGAATTCCATGGAAGTTATTGAATATTTATTTATTAGAAATTGATTTTAAATATCTGCATCACCTAATGATATTAACAATGAGGTGGCATCCTTAAGCCACAAATGCCAAAAATATCAGGTTTATGGGCACCCATGCCTAATTAATGTCTCTTCCACCCAAATATTTATGAGGATATTTATGAACTTTAATAGCATAATTAGATTAGTGCATGACCACACATATTCATGATTAGATTGATGGTCATGGTTGATCCTTAATAATTTAAAATAATTATAAATAGAAGGCCTCTTACATTTTTAAGCTTAATTTGTGTAAACTAATAATGCAAGAATCTTTCCGCAAGTCTTTTGTGTAGTTTGATTATGCTTTATATGCAATAAGATAGCTTCATTGATATGTATTAAATTGATTTCATATGATGATCCTAGGTTATGCATGGTGATCTTGAGATGATGGAGGATCTTAGCATCCATTGTTGACAAAAATAAGAATAGAAAATCAAGGGGTAAAACACATTTGGAGCCACTTTTTGTTGGTGGAATCACTTGGGAAGGTAATAAGAATATGTTATTTATTTCAAATACTTATTATTATCATTTTCAAACCTTGTTTGATTAGGTTGGCCTAGTTTGTTAGTTCTTTATGTATTTTTCTTGTATTTCTTGAGTAATGCTTGATCTAACCAGCTTTGTAATCCATCTTTACATCTTGGCATTCTTGATGGGACCAATTACATCTATTTAAGCAAATAAGACATATTGTAAGTCTCATATTTCCATTAAATTCATTAAAAATTCATTTAACATTAATGTTTATTCTCATTTCCCCATGTTTTTGACATTTTTTGTGAATATGTAGGTCACATAGTGACCAACATCAGGTCTGAGTGATTGACATTGGTCGAGGCTAACTAGCATCAGTTGGGTGGCATGGGAAACTAAATTTAAAAAATTGCATTTTTTAGATTTATTCAAGTTTATATTGGTCAAATTGAATTTCTAAGTATCTAGTCTAAACATATTTCTTGATCTAAAAGCTTCTCTTTTGGATATTTTATCTTGGCAAGTCTAACAAGAGTTTTTTGCCCAAATATTTTCATGCCTTTAGATTCATAGGTGACTATTATAAGTCATTTTTTATCGACCACAGTTGGGTTACGACTGCTATTGGTCTTTCAATTGACATTAGTCAATAATGACTGGTATCAGTCAATGTGTTTTTAAAAAAACATAGATCCATGAGCATGTTTTCAAAAAATGTTTGTCTCATTTAAAATTACATTTTGAAGCTAAATAGAACTCTTTAATTTTTCATGTAGGACCTATATGGAAAAATAGTTTATTTGAGCATAATTAAGTCTTTTATCCTTCCCTTTGGGGTTTAAAAGGAATTATGAACCTTCACTTTAGTATTTAAAAGGAATTAGGAACCTTCCCTTTGGTGTTTACAAAGAATTAGGAACCCTCCCTTTGGTGTTTAAAAGGAAAATTGCATGGTTTATTTTAATGTTTTATGAGTGTTTTTAAAAGTTTTTGCAAACTAAGGCCAATGGGCCCATAACATCACCTAACATTTCAATTTGATGCTTAAAACCAAAATCATTTCAAATTTGTAATCTTTTTCAAAAGTGTGTTTTTGTTTTATATAAGTCATCTATCACTTGATTGTTAGATTATTTGAGAAAAATGAATTATACGTGTATACTATCTCCCCATCCCCTATAGGGAACTCAAGTGACTAAAAGGGCTACTTAATTGCAATTATGCCTTTGTCTAAGGTGTAAAAAGGAAGTTGTATAGGCTCTCCCCAAAACCCATACGATTTGGGTGATTTAAAAACAACCCTAAATCCTTTTTACTTAGATTTTATTTAATGTAATTTGGCTTGTGAGGAGGATGTCATTACTCCCATGGGTTTTATAGGGTTGATTTTACCAAGGAATTCATCTCCTAGAATTATACCTACCTTGCTCCATGATAGGGTATACAAATTAGGGTATGCATACTATGAGAGCCAAGGGGTTGAGTGGCTAACCTCTCCTTTCATAATGAAAGCTTGAGTTAGGTCTGGTCAACTAGGTGATTCCACTATATAGTCCATTAATGGAATCATCATGTAAAGGAATAGACCCTTGCATGATAATTTTATTGGTATGAACTCAATTGACGTGTTTCATCCCTCATGTTAACCACACTTGGGACTATATATATGGTCATCAATTTGTAAGTTTTAAGATAAACCCCACTTACCATGGAGTATTGTTGATGTAGGGTGTGCCCAAAGGTCCATGTCATTGTATTGTCTCTTGGGAGAAGGGAAGGTGTAAAATAATCTACCATATAATTAACTTTTGTTTTGGATGAACACTTAATTTCCTCTCAAGTTCATGAATAAAGATGGACTTCAATAATATAAATCAAACCTTGTCATTTTATGGCTTAAGATGATTACTTAGTTGTATTTGTCTTTATATTTTCTTACTTAGTCATTGATTTGAGTCAAAACTTGCTTGTAAACAAATGTCATAACTAAAACACATTATCCATCATTTATCTAATAAGGAGGTGTTACAGTATCCAAGTGAAAATCATCTTTTCCTTGTTCAAATTTGTCATCTTAAACATTGTGTTTTTCATATCTAATTGGCATAGTAATGCTTTCCATTTGAGTCTAGACCACTTGCCAATATATTTAATTACTTCATTAATAGTTCAAATTCAAAATTGAACCTTTCTATGTTCTAAAGGTTGATGTGTTAATTCGGTTTTCCATTTTCACTTGAATTGAGAGAACTTGGTTTCAATTTGCCATTTCGATTAAAGGTCATTTATAGACTCATCATCCATTTTCATCATTGGTGAACTTAGGTTATCTTATGCATTGCTCTCACTCTAAGTTATAGAACATATTTTATACTACCATTATTATTACCATGTGGAAGCATTGTGTTACCCATTTGGTTCTAGTTTTATACTTATAAATTCTTGCATGTTTTCACATCTTGAGTTTCTTGAATCACTTTGTCTCCTTCCTAATATGAAGGTATTTCATCTAGTTTCTTAGTAGAAAATCATCAAATTTGAACTATATTTTATGATATTGATGTATAACAAAAATATAGGCTTTGGTGAACTAGTTTACACTTTGGATTTTTGAGTTATCACATCCTCTTCTAATTTATATGATTTCAACCCTACCCAAGATTGATTAATTTCATGAACACATTCCTCTAATTGTGTTTGGTACTATGCCAACCTCATATTATAGTCTCTTTAGTACTTTTTGTCACATGTTTAGAGAAAAATAAAAAATCCATACCTTGTTTAAAACATTTGAAAAAAATTATTCCAAATCTAGTCAAATGTATAGAGAAACCCTTTCTAGACATTACTCAAAGGTTCACTCATAGTGGGGTCTCTTATGGGTCTAGCTATGAGGATGAGCATTTTAACGATGGTCAAGATAATTCTATTGTCTTTGATGATGTTCCTACAACTTTAAAATATAAGGAAGATTACCTTGAGTGTCAACCCTAAGAGGACAAAGATGAATCCCTCCTAAGGTTGATTGAATCTGGTGTTAGACTACCGTCATATTTTCCTATCAATAAATTACACACCTTAGTTATAGAAGGAAAACAATGAGAGAAAGCTTGCATAAACATCAAAAGCACAAGCATACCTTCTTATTATAACAAGGGAAAGGAAATAATTATAGATTCAAAACCAAATGATAAATATCTTGTCACCAAGATTAAGAAAATAAGTCAAGGATATATAGATCAACTTATCACAGACTTAACTAACTCTCTAGTTACTACTTCAATCCATAATGATGATTTCAAGGAACAAGGAAATGTGATTAAAACTACATAACAAACATTTATTGAGAACATAATGATGATAGACCAAAGTGTCTCAAATGAATAGAACAAGACACAAGAGATTGTGAAAAGTTTTCCCTTAGACATGGAACATAATTTTTTCAATCATTAGGAACTTCTTGTAATTTTGAAAATACAAAAAAAAAAATAGTCAATTTTCATTAAAGATATCTCCCAAAATAATTTGGCTAGTTTGTCTCAACTAATGCATATATTGGTGAATAGAACAAGAACTCCCCAAAATCAATAGAGCACATATAGTACATAGCAATAGGTTCTGAGGAATTAATGACCTATTTACTCAACTTTTGGATTAAACTAAAACCAAGTTACAAATCATAGGGTGTACATCCCTCACAAATCCATGCAAAAATGGGGGCACATTCCACCCCAAAAATAACACTAGGGGAAAATACCACCCCAAATGCATTATATTCCACCCATAAATACAACAAACATGCAAGAGTAGTGTAGACACCGAAATCGTGTCGACTCCCCTGGTCATTCCCCGTCTTATTCTTCTTCGCCTATTGAACCCTTGCCGATCACTTGTTTCACCAGCATTGACCCTGGCAGCATGTAAAGAGGAGCACAGAGCGAAAGGAAGACTCTATCCCCATTATGCATCTGCCGATGACGGTCTTTACCCGACCGATGTCGCCGACGTCGGTCACCTATCGGCCGACATCGGCAATCCTGCCGACGTCGGTCACCTTCCCCTTGTCCGTTATCAGTTAGCATTCGGTTTCCCGAAACGGTTGACGAACCGTTTCTGGAACCGTCCCCGTCCCCCGCCTTCATCAACCTCCACCAGCCATTCGAACGAGAACCCCGAACGCTGATCAACCGAACGCTGAGCAACCAACCTGCGAATTCCTCCACGAACCTGCGAACTCCGAGCAATCATCAACACTACGACATCAACTAATCTGCACACCATGGCTTTCACCGCGTCTTCTACCAGGTAAGTCTTTATTCTGTTTATTTCATTTTCTTTCTTAGTTATTATTTATTTTCTGTCTTCCCAACTGTTCAAACTCCTCAGACTCTGTCTAAACCCTACCCTGACCATATCAGACCCTGTCCCGACTGTTCAGACCTATCCCAACTCTGTTCAAACCCCCCAGACTCTCCCTGAACTTGTCCTGACTCTCTCAGAACCTGTCCCGAACCTTTTCCCAGAACCTGCCCCTACCGACGCCGGTCACTACCCCGACCGACGACGGCACCTTGACCGACGTCGGCACCTTCCCTAACCGACGCCGGCACCACAGAGACCGACGCCGGTGACTGTGCAGAACAGTGCCGCATATCAGGTACGCCTTTTATTTTTTGTCATTTATTTCTGTCATTATCATCTACTTTCGTCCAATATTCTGCTCTTTTTTATCAGTGGGTTGATATCCTTCTAGGGAGTCTTCGTACTTCCGAGATCGGGCGTTCGCCTGACAACCCACCCTATCTTTGACTAACGTTTTTCCGTGTTTTAGCCTTTTCTTCGCAGGTGTCATTCCTCCACAGCAAAAGAGGAGAATCTTTCAACGTCTGATTTCGGTGCGCACGACTGTATCAGGTACTTCTAGCCTTAACCATCTTTCAGTTTCTTATTTCTTCTTTGAATGTAGAAAGCAATTTTGCATAGAAACATTCTGGCACGCCCGGTGGGACCCTAGGTCCTCCTTGGGTTCTTTCTTTCTTTCGTTCATTTAGGTGCATTAGGTTTCTTCCTTTTCGCCTCCTTTTCGTCTCTTCTTAAACGACATCATAAGCAGAACTAAAACAAACATTTCTTTCTTTCTTGCATTTCTAGACTAACTCATATTCTTCGACTCTTTCTCCATTCGTCTTCATACGAACAAACATTTCGACTTGGACATTAAAACACTTTGCATTCATCTCTGTTTTCCTGCATCTTTTAGACCACACATAGTAATTAAACCGCATATTGAATTAATCTAGTCACTTGATGTTACACGACCAGACCACCTGCACAAAACAAACATAAAACTTACCTGAGACAAGGTCCGACTGGGATTTCATCCCCCAGCGGATACCTTACCCGTCCCGGTGACCCTACTTGGATTTCATCACCAAGGGGGAAGCCCACTCCGTTCTCTGGCGGAGTCTAATCTCTAGGCGAGGTATATCTTGGCTAAGCGAAACCAGCTAACCACTGGAATCGTGAAGTGAGGGGAGCTTGCTCCTTAGCACCAGGCCGCGTACCAGACCCTAACACAGACTTCTTGAGCACCATAACAAAACCCGAAACCATCCATAGACTGCTTCTTCTAGGACCCATTTTTCAACCAACCTTCCTCTACACACATTCTAAGGCATAAGCCACTATAATCCTAAAAATTTACTTCTAGGGTTTTAGGATCTGCTTGTGTCTTCATCTTCTTTTTAGTTCTTATCTGCTTGTTTGAGCTTGTGAGGACGTTCTTTCTTGCCTTGAATGGTTCTGACACATAGTCAAACCAAGGCTCTTCTTGACCACGCTAGCCATCAATCGCTTTCGCCTACCCCGCCTACAACCAATCATATAATGGAGTTCTATTCGAAGACCGAAAGAATTCCTACTAGACTATCTCCAACCCAGACGCCTATCATCTCAGAAGGGGACCAAGACTTTGCAAGATTCTTAGACCTCAATACCGTAGCCCTCCAAAACTATCTCGCAAGAAAACCAATGCGGGACCTTTCAGGCGACGTGGCGACGACATCCACACCGTTCGCCACCCAACTCTTTTCGACTCAACCTTTCACCTCAACCATTAACCCAACCATGGCCTATACGCAAAGTTCGGCCTCCTCGTCTATTTTTAGACCAACCTCCACTGGGGTTTCGTTACCCCCTCAACCACCTGCAATTCAATCAAGCTCTACATCATACCAGAACTTGATTGTCTCGACCCCTCACACTCTTGCGCCTATATATGCAGGAGTGCCTATCTCGCCCTTTGTCAATGCCATCACACAACCTCCTTTGGCGGTATCTAGTCAGCGTATGCCTTCTACCTTCATAACCCAACCACCCTTAGCCTCTACTTCTGCCCCTGCGACTAGTCATCCGTACGTTGTACAACCGACTATGTCGCACGCCTCTTCTAACCTCTTTCAAGCGCCTTACAACCTAGGGGGCGCTCAACCTGCCAATCTGTCAGCAGACGTCATCAAGATGCTGATGGATAAAATGTCCCGTCTCGAAGCTTCTATCTCCGGTTCAAGCAATACTTTGTCATATGAACAAGTTTGCAGCGAGCCCATCCACCCTTCTGTCCCTATTCGACCATACCTCAACCATTGGGAGCTTCCTAAATTTACTCGCTTTCAGAGTGAGGAAGACCCACAACAACATCTAAAGGCATTTAGACATGCCTGTTACCTTATCGCCCACGACGATGCATTGCTTTTACGCACGTTTCCTATGTCCCTTTCTGGCCCTGCCCTTGACTGGTATAGTTCTCTTGCCAGACATTCTATCTTTTCATTCATCCAACTCGCCCAACTATTCGTCGACCATTTTTCTATCAATATCACTAAACAAGTTTCGATCACAGACCTTTACTCCATCAGGCAATTTGACGACGAATCAATCGTCGATTTTGTCGCTCGTTGGAGAAGCTTGATTAATCAGCTCTCCTTCTCCTTGCCTCAACCTGAGCTCATTGAGCTCTTTTCTCGAGCATGTGTCAGTCACATCTCGTCCACCTTGCGGGTTCAAACATTCCACACTTTCGACGAGGCCTTCACCATGGCCCGAAAGCTTGAACTCCGCGCCATTGAAGAAGATAAGGTCAAATTGTGTAATACTAACAATGACCATTCTTCTTCCAGACCTTCTTCTGCCCACTCTCAATCCAAGGAGTTGGCAAACACTGTCATCTTTAGACCATCATCCTCAACAATAACCAACCGATCATCATCTTCAACATCAGACTACATCAATAAACATTTTCAACGTCAATCCATACAGCGTCAATTCACTCCAATTAGGGAGTCATATGCCTCTGTCTTGGATAAACTCGACAAGGGGGATCTTATTTTAGATAACCCGAACGCACCACCCAACCAAAACCTTGACATCTTCAAGCAACCTCTTTCTAATCACCCGCCTACTCAAGACAACGTCCAAACCATAACCATTGACCCTCAAGACCATGATATACACACGGTCGACACTATCTTTTCTCTTATCCCTGACCAACCTCTTTCACAGGTGGAAGACCTTTCTTCCCCTATACCTCCTCCACGTGGCGAAGAACTTTCTTCTCCCACTTCTCCTCCAGCGACTTCTCCTATATTAGAAGACGCTTTGACCACATCAACACCAGCTGCCTCACCTTCATCCTTATTATCATCCATAGACGATCATACCTTTTTGACTCCCCAACCACACACAGAAGCCATGACTACTCCAGAGCTCTTTCCTCTTAAAGAGCCCACATCTTTAATCTCTTCTCCATTGAGAGAAAAACCGTCCACATCTAAATCCAAACCCGCGCAGGTGTCCATCATGCCCAAAGAGACTAAACCTCTTGGTGTTCGTCCCACATCTAATCTCGCCTCGCACAAAGGTGGCCCTCAACCCAAACCAGAGAAGCCTACTAAACCACACCGGAGGCCTCCTCCCCTATCTTCGTCATTACCTTCAATCTTGGGCCCACATCCGTCTACTTTACTCGGAGTGCTTCCCACTCCCATACTTCACAGAGGTACGTCACCTCCATTATTCTATCAACCCGTCAGACTTATATCTCATCCAAACCATCGACCAACGCCTCCTTCACCTCCCAAACCAATGTCACCAACCCTCTCTGCAATAAAACATCCCGATCCGTTAGCAGGTTCTTATGCCTTGCTCTTACGGCAATTGTTGCAGTCCTCTCGTCTCTCTCTCCCGCCTCTTAGACCATATCACTCTCTCGGACCAAAACCCCCATGGTTCGATGACACTTGCATTTGTGCGTATCATCGCACGCCTGGGCACGACACGGAGCATTGTCATGCCCTCAAGGTCGTCGTTCACCAATGTTTGGAGAATGACACCTCTCTCTTCGACCACGTTATCAACAAACCTTCAACACCACCCCACTCATCAACCCTCAGATCAAGGCCATCTTGGTTCGACAACTCTAAATTCTACCACTATCATCACACTCCGGGACATGACACTGAGCGTTGTTGCGCTCTTAAAGCTGTCATTCGTCACCACCAGAAAAAGGACACCCTTCTTATCAAGGATCATCTTGACCCCACCTCTGACAAATTATCAACACCGACCCTTACCTCTCCAACCTCGTCACCTAAATCGGGATCTCCACGCCAGACTGTGGTCCCTTCGCTGCCTTTAACCCCCTTATTCGACATTAACGCAGTCCATCTGACCACTAAACCTCAATCGACTAAAACTAATCCGTCAAACATTCTCCCTAGCCGCTGGGGGAATTCAACCTTCATCCAAACTTTGACCAATTTTTCAACACAGTCTCGACCACATATCAATCACTCTGTCAACTTAACCTCAACCAGACTAGCAACCAAACATTTAACCCAATCTCAACCTAACATTCAACCCAACCAAAGACCAAATACCAACCAATCAACCCTCGACCAACCATTGACCAACTATCACATGACCAAATCTCAACCAAACATTCAACCCAACCCTTTTATCAAAACATTCAACCTTTTTCAATCAACCAACAACCATATCAACCAACTTCACATCCACTCATCAATCAACACCTAACCAATCTGGAAAGAGGTAAATGGGGCAAGTTTACTCCTAATTGGCTCGGACCCTTTATTATCACGCACAAGTATGGATCAGGGACTTACCGTCTGTCTTCTCTTGATGGACGCCCAGAACCTGAGCCTCTTAATGCGTTGCATCTGCGACCGTTCTACTGCTAGTCGAGTATTCGTCCACTTGACACTTAACTTGAGCTCGTCCCTTGAGCAATCCCCGTCCTCTTCATCCTACTTCCTTTCAACCCTATTCCTCTTAACAACTCCTATAACCCTTTTATGATGTATGGATGCTTTGTCCTAATAAAAGGGAGCCCTTGACCTTCTACAGTCTTGTCCATGACTCACATTTCTATCAAAACAAATCAAGATGTCAAAACATATCCATGGTCACTATATCTATATCAAATCAAAAAAATAGACTGCTCCCTCGAAGGACAGCTGTACCATCATTGCTGTAATAAATAGACTGCTCCCTCGAAGGACAGCTATTCAAAAGCCTTATTATTAAACAAAAATCTAGACCACTCCCTCGAAGGATGGCTATGACTACTCTGGCAATAAACAGTAACTTATTTTAGAAGCTTCCCGCATTGATCAGCTTCGCAACTTGACCACCAAGCAAATGACATCTCTATGCAGGCTTCCCACATCGATCAGTCTGCCTCTTAAAAAAAAAAAAACGAGTCATGGACTTGGCTTGTAGTTGTCTCAGGGTCTCCTATAAAAAGGGGCAAAGTTATCTCTGCTCTTAAAACGGGTTACCCTCTTTCCTCCTCCTATTACCTACTCAAGGGACTTCGAGCTCACTTTAATGTCTAAGTGATTCGATTACCGCTCTAACATAACTATGGTCAACGATGTCACGCATGAATGGGGCTCTTGGTTCTCATAACCCCTATCTATGCTATCTTTTTGGTCCTTGTCAATGAAAGAGCAATTTGCCTTTCATCTTCTTCTGCCCTTTGGTCACATTCACCTTCATCACTTGTCGATCAACTCAGCTCAACTCTCTTTTCAGACCATCAACATGACCTTGCCTATTCACCCTAGTTTCTATGGACACCAATACACATGGAAACTATCGACTCGCCCCAATTTGTGTTAAGCATAAACCAATACTTGCTGAAGCATAAATAGACCTCAATTCATTTTTAGCATACATCCATCACGCAAATGGAATATTGCTAGGGATGAAAAACCCCTCAACCAATGTTGCAGAATACACCATTTGGAAAAGGCTGCAACATCTTTTTTTTCCTCACCATCCCTTTGACCCTTCCTCCCTTCTAGGGAGAACTACATCGGCCTGAGGCCCTATCACCAGGGCTATGTAGGCAGCACTCAGTTGACATGGGGTCTTCTGGGGTTAGCTCGGCCGCATCCTCTCATCCTTTCGTCCATTCATCCATCCATCGACCACCAACCATTGGAGATCATGCCTATCTCCTCCGACCTCGACCACTTCCAAGACGTTGTTGCCTTGGTTGTTTTTGCATGTATGCTACCTCATGACTGGTTAGCAGAATTGTGCGCAGACCTTTTTGGACCCTCACAAGTATAGGATCGCACACCGGTTGATCCCTACTACTTGTGACTTTTTCGCGTTTCTAGGAGCACTTCCTGAGCCCGGGATACCTGGAACGTGACGACCCATTTGGAGCTTCAGCTTAGATTGAGTGACCCGATCAGCAGACGACTAAATGCTGGGGCCCGGTTACTTCAATTTTGGCAGTCCTCGACCCTTGACCTGCGACACTTTGGCCTGACCATCTCGTGTAGTGGTATACGTGCAATCACGACTTTTGCAGCGTTCACCCTCACCCCTTTTTCATCCGCTCTTTATCAAATCAGCACCCGATTCCTGGTTCCCTTTCCTCGACTCCTGCTTTGAGGGGGAATACCTCATCCTTACTCGGAGCATTTCACTTCCTATTTTTGTCTTGCAGTTCATTCGAACAACCAACAAGACGAAATCAACCCTATCCCTCCCCTGGGGCACTCACTCCTATTTTTGTCTTGCAGTTCGTCCAGAACAACCAACAAGACAAAAAGGGGCAAATGTAGACACTAAAATCGTGTCGACTCCCCTGGTCATTCCCCGTCTTATTCTTCTTCGCCTATTGAACCCTTGCCGATCACTTGTTTCACCAGCATTGACCCTGGCAGCATGTAAAGAGGAGCATAGAGCGAAAGGTAGACTCTATCCCCATTATGCATCTGCCGACGACGGTCTTTACCCGATCGATGTCACCGACGTCGGTCACCTTCCCCTTGTCTATTATCAGTTAGCATTCGGTTTCCTGAAACGGTTGACGAACCGTTTCTGGAACTGTCCCCGTCCCCCGCCTTCATCAACCTCCACCAGCCATTCGAACGAGACCCCCGAACGCTGATCAACCGAACGCTGAGCAACCAACCTGTGAATTCCTCCACGAACCTGTAAACTTCGAGCAATCATCAACACTATGACATCAACTAATCTGCACACCATGGCTTTCACCGCGTCTTCTACCAGGTAAGTCTTTATTCTGTTTATTTCATTTTCTTTCTTAGTTATTATTTATTTTCTATCTTCCCAACTGTTCAAACTCCTCAGACTCTGTCTAAACCCTACCCTGACCATATCAGACCCTGTCCCGACTGTTCAGACCTATCCCGACTCTGTTCAAACCCCCCAGACTCTCCCTGAACCTGTCCCGACTCTCTCAGAACCTGTCCCGAACCTTTTCCCAGAACCTGCCCCTACCGACGCCGGTCACTACCCCGACCGACGACGGCACCTTGACCGACGTCGGCACCTTCCCTAACTGACGCCGTCACCACAGAGACTGACGCCGGCGACTGTGCAGAACAGTGCCGCATATCAGGTACGCCTTTTATTTTCTGTCATTTATTTCTATCATTATCATCTACTTTCGTCCAATATTCTGCTCTTTTTTATCAGTGGGTTGATATCCTTCTAGGGAGTCTTCGTACTTTCGGGATCGGGCGTTCGCCTGACAACCCACCCTATCTTTGACTAACATTTTTCCGTGTTTTAGCCTTTTCTTCGCAGGTGTCATTCCTCCACAGCAAAAGAGGAGAATCTTTCAACGTCTGATTTTGGTGCGCACGACTGTATCAGGTACTTCTAGCCTTAACCATCTTTCAGTTTCTTATTTCTTCTTTGAATGTAGAAAGCAATTTTGCATAGAAACAAGTAGAACTCCATGAAAGATATTTTGACATGATTGGAGATGAATGATAGGGTTTAAAAGTATAAATTTGACAAGATATGTCCATATCTATTTGATTTAAGAGTTATCTAGGTCCCTTTTCCATCTCATTTTGAGGCACTTATGTTTGATAAATAGAAAGGAAAGGGCGACTCACATGTTTAACATATTTAAGAATTTTTTGTATTGTGCCAAGAGGTTGTTTACAGTAGTGTGTACTTTATTTTATTATTTCCACAAATTTTAGTAGGGAAAGCTTTAAATTGGATACTTAAGTTACCCAAGGGATCAATTATAGATTATAACTTATCTAAAAATTTCAACAACCACTTCTCATATGACATTAAACATGAATTGACCATTGTTGACTTGTGCAAAGCCAAACAACATGATGGATAAACTTCATTATATCTCTATAGAGGTGGAGAACATTAGTGGGTCACTTTTAACATAACTTACCAAACAAATAGTTGGTAGACATTTTTTCATAGAACTTACATCTTGAGGTCACTAACAATATAAGACTCACTTGTGCTAACTCATTCAAAGACATTATAGACAAAGGGGTGAAGATTGAGAAGGATCTTATTGACAAGATCCTTGTCAATATTTCCACACAAGGTCAAAGTTCAAATCAAACCCAATCACTGGTTTAAATGATTACACAAGATATGCCTAATGTTTTCAACAAGAAAAAAACATGGTTTGAAATGGAGCGAATAAAAAAAGACATGTACAAATGGTGTAGGATCCATCAACTCTAAATGTACAATTATCTCCCCCTAATCCACCACCCAATTCATAAAGACAACCTCCATAGAGGACAACCCACAATGGTTTTAAGGTCTTTATCAAGTTGAGAGAACCAATTGAAATAGTGTTCCAAAAGCTCATAATAGCTAAACTCATTGTATGGCCAGTACTAATACAATTTATTATGGATCAACCAAAGCTATATTGGTACAAATATAATGAATTTGCAACTTCCATCATGTTTTTAGTCATGGTGCTTATTGTTATGTCCAATTGAGACACATTATTGAATATCTCATTGAGAGTGGTGAAATTGAGATTAAACTTAACCCCACAGGACATGAATTAGGATATGGGAATCTACAAAGACCCCTTTTCTTGACATAATCAACAAAATCCACCAATAAATAATCAAACCCAAGGATATAACTAGAGGCAAAATCAAAACTAGAACCAAGGTCAAAATCATAATCAGGATGATCATAATCATGATCATATAGCCCCTGATAACAATTTGGGTTACAACAACATGCCTTAAAACTATAAAAAAACCATGGGACACATTTATACAACCCATATTACCATTGTTAATTTGAAATCCCATGAGCCATCTTGTACTCCTCAAAGTATAAGACCGGTTATTATAGGGTCAACACCCTCTTCCTCTAGTAATACCATGTCAAGTTCATGTAATTCTATTATCATTAGGTTTGCATGGGTTATTATTTATGGAAAACACCCTCAATTTAATTATAATGGATCCTTATTGACTCAAAATTGCATAAATGTAACTAGACACCCATGAGTCACCCTCCAAGGCCCTTTGCCTTCATCTTCTAATTATATTGTCTCCTTGCCACCTCTAGGTTGTGTAGTCACAACTAGACACTTGTGAGTTACTCTCTAGTGCCATTCACCCCTTTATTCCATATATCCCAATGTAAACATTATGGCATCAGACCCAAAACTGTATATTGTGCTATTTAAATCCAAACCATCTAGTCTCAATGTTGAAAAGCATTATAATCTATCAGACCAATTAAATAAAACTCATGCGTAGATTTCCATTTTGGATCTATTGTGAACATTTAAGGTCTATATAACTATCCTAAATAATATTTTCCAACAATCCACTATTCCCAATGATATAAATCCTGAATAGTTCTAGAACCTAGTGGGATATTTGTCTTCATTTCATCAAGTAATTTTTTATAAAAAATACATGTCTACACTTGGACTGAGCCATAATAACCTAATCTACATTGAGGCAATAATTAAAAATCATAATATTAATTGGGTTCTTATAGCCAATATTTTGGGGCTAAACATCATATATCTTAAGCTAGTACAAATATTGGGCTGCACTATGAAAGACATTTAGCTAGAGATGACCACCATCAAAGCTTATGATAATGCCAAGAGAGAGTTTAATAGTCCTATTTAGTTGCCAATCATTATTGGGTCTATTTCCCACCACACATTGCTTTATATTATGGACATAAAATTTACTTATAACATAATTCTTAGTTGGCCTTATATTTATGAAGTACATGTCCATGTCTCCACCTTGCATCAGTGATATAAATTTCCCCATGATGGGATGAATGTTACTATTCGCATTGATGAACAACCTTATCAATAATACAAACATATTGATTATGAGATTTAAAATTATAAATATTGTTTACTTCTAAATTTGTTTCATAGAAGAAAAAATCTATAGTTTCACATCCACCTCCATTCAATTATATCAACTTAGTGATCTCACTTCCACTTTGGCTAATCCATTTCTCATAACTCTTGCAAAGTAATTTATGATTGAAGACATAGGCATTTATATGTATAGTTTTAGGAATTCCTTCCATGTTTCAAATTTTCTAAATTATCTTAAAATATTTGGTAATCACAAACCTTCAAATAATCCTAATGAACCAACCTTGATTTGGTAAGAGAAGAAACATTAATGAAAACCACATGTGGTATTTTTACCTTATACTATGCCAAAATAGGATCGAGAGGATTTTTACCAAAGGAGACTAATTATATTCTAAAATCCTTATTGATTACTTTTAGAATGTAAAGTATCCTATCCCTAATCAGATCATGATCATCTTGATTATATAGGAAACATCCTTAGCCCACGAACACAATGAATTCAAGAACCCTTATCAGCTAGAGTAATCGATTAGAATCATGGTCTTATATTTATACCACTTAGGGGTGACCTCATGAATTTTGATAGTGATTATTCTTAATTGACTAGAGATGAGACTCCTATTAGTGACACAACATCCCATTATAGCCTTTTTGATGAGTTTGTTGACACGTACCTATTTTATTCTAATGTCATTATAACCATAACCAACCATCCTACCATTAGAGCTTCCCTTATTGAAGCAAAACCCCATACTTTTATTCAATATTCCCATCCTAAATTAGAACCTCATTGTTCCCTTTGTCTTTTCCATCCTGAACTTTTTGATTGGGACCAAAAAAATTTAGTCATATGGCTTGATGAATTTTAGAATGAAGAATCAATTTTAGAATATATGGGCCTAAGAGATAGATTTCCCATTGGTGATCACAAATATGGATTTGATTTTTCATTAAATTCTTCTACCTATTTTGGAGAGAAATAAAATTTTCTTGGTCATAATAAAGATAAAACATCAATATCTTCAGGTGAAAACCTCTTTGAGGCACTCATTGATCAGGGAAAAAGTAAAGAAAAAGACAAGCCTTTGACTGAAAACCTATTACAGGTGCCCTTAGGACAGAAATTTTTCTCATCCCCTAAAGACATAGAAGGTCCATCAAGTCCTATCTCTATTTCTAGTACAAGTATCTCTTCAAAAAAATAACATTTTTTTAGCATCTCACTCTTGAGTTTCTATAAGTATTTGCTACTGGGCCTTTACCTATGATGGTAGATTTCAACTCATCACATTATCAAAAGATTTAGGAGGAATAATAAGAATATATATCATAAGAAGGTGATCATGATCGCATCTTGCTTATAATCTAGAAGATGGATTGACACTCTTTATGGAAAACACAATAGAACTAAACCTAGGAACATACAATGATCCCAAAACTATTTATCTTGGAGCTTCCCTTACTGAAGTAGAATGTGAACATGTTATATCCATCTTGAAGGATTATATTGACATATTTACATGGGCATACTCTGACTGCTAGGATTAGACTCTAACTTGATTATGCATCACCTTGTTCTCCATCTTAATGATAATATAATCAAGAAAAATATGAGGAATAACATACATGTATCAACTTATTAGTTAAAGTAAAACTAGAAAAGTTACTAGGAATAGGTTTCATTAGACTATTAGAATATTCTTAATTAATTTAAAATATAATTCTAGTGAGTAAGAAGACATAGGGTATATGTCTTTGTACTGATTTTAAATATATCAACAAAACATGCCTCAAAGATGATTTTCCTTTGCCCAACATTGACACGACTATCAAATTGAATACTAGGTATGAAATGACATCTCTCATGGATGGATTTTATAGATACAACCAAACCAAGATATCCCAAGAAGATCAACACAAGACTACATTTACACTCTATGGGGAACATTATGTTACCAAGTCATGTCATTTGGTTTGAAGACTATTGGAGCCATATATCAGCATGTAATGACTATCATCATCCATGAAACAATGTACAATATTATTAAGGACTATGTTGATGACATAGTAGTAAAATCAAGAACATGTGCTAGACATCCTGATGTTCTATGAAGAATATTTGAGAGGCTTCATGAATATAAAGTCCACTTGAATACTAGAAAGTTTGTCTTTAGAGTCACTTCAGGTAAATTTCTAGGGTTTATTTTATCATAAAAAAGGATTGAATTCAGCCCTGCTAAGGTCAAGACCATAGTGTAAATGCCTCCACCTTCAAATATTATATAGATCTGAAGCCTATAAGGAAAGATCCAATCTATATGTAGGTTCATTTCTCAACTGGAAAATAAGTGCCACCCATTCATCCATGTCTTGAAAAAATAGGTTAGGTTTAAATGGGATGAATATTTTTAGATAACATTTATGAAGCTCATAATGTATTTGGCCAATTCACTAGTCTTGAGACTGCCAACACCTGGAAGACCACTACTTCTTTACATATCAACAACTAAGCATGTATTGGGGATACTGTAGGCCCAATATGATGATTAAGATAAAAACATGCAATAGATTAATTTAAGCTATACACTAGTGGCTTATGAACATGATTATACATTTATTGATAAGGCATGTTTATCCATGGTGTTTACTACTCAAAAATTGTGACATTATATGATAAATAAAAATAATATTGTCATCACCAAGTTGGATCCTTTCAAATTTTAATTATCTAAAGTACCTCTTCAAGGATGCATGGACAAGTGGGTTATGATTCTAAGTGAATTTGAAATTGAGTATTATAATCAATAGGATATCAAGGGGTAGGTTATTATTGATAAACTTATAGAGGTCCCTATTAAAGTTACTCAACCTCTCAGATTCAACTTTCCAGATGATTCTATTATGGAAATAGAACAAGGAACAATAGAACATAAATAATGAAATATATATTTTGATGGCTCCTTAACATATTTTAGATTTCAAGCTAGCATATTGTTGATTACATCATAAGGGAAATTGATTCCCAAAGTATTTCACATCAATTTTCATTTTACCAACAATATGGTCAAGTATGAAGCACTAATTACAAGACTTCATCTTGACATATAGTGATATATTAAACATTTACAAGTTTATGGTGATTCATAGTTGATCATCAATCAAACTATTGATTAGTATCAAACCAAAGATGACAAGCTTGTTCCTTACAAGCACACTGTTGATAATTTTAAGGTTCATTTTAAACCTCTACATTTTAAACAAGTGTCAAGGGATAATAATAGATAATCTAATGCAATGGTAATGATTAGGCCCATGATACAAATTGATAGTAGTGCTAAATAGTATCAATTCCTAATTTAAAATCTTCTTCAACCTACACATATTATACTAGATTTAGAAATGGTATGTACCATTACTGGTCCCAATTCTTCACCTGAAATACCATGGTTCTAAGATTTTTCTAATTACTTCCATGATCATGTTTTACTAGCTGACTTATCCAATAATAGATAGAAACTCTTACTTAATGATTTATTCCATTATAACCTCCTTGGAAACATGTTTTATCACAAAGGCTATGATAGAATGCTTATTCATTGTTTATCTTTAAGAGAATCCAAGATAGTGTTGAAGGAGGTTAATTAAGGAATGTGTGGGGCCCACACCAATGGTGTAGTCTTAACAAAATAGTTTCTCAAAATATGCTATTATTGGCCAAAAGTGGAGACTGATGCTTGTAATTATGTAAGGAAGTGTATTGCATGTCAATAACATGGAAAATTGATACATGAACCTTCTTTACCACTACAACCAATAAAAACACCATGGTCATACTCTACTTGGGGCCTCAAACTCATTAAGAAAATAAACCCAACATATTTAGATGGATATAAGCATATTTTGATTGTTACTAAGTAATTTACTAATTGGATTGAGGCTATTCCTCTCACTTATGTCATTGAGAAGTAGATATCCAAAATCATTCATTACTATATCATCATATGGCATCCTAGAATTCATTATATATGACAATGGTATATCCTTTGTAAATAGAGATGCAAAAGATCTTTGTACAAAATTCAAAATGAAGCATAAGAAATCAACTCCATATAACCCACAATGCAATAAACAAGTTGAGGCATCAAACAAGGCCATTATATCCACTTTAAATAAAACTATTGATGTTGGCCATATTTGGCACTTGAAAATCTTTCCTACCCTTTGGGATTATGGAACAAGTCATCAAAATCTTATAAGAGCCACTTAATAATCCCTTGTCTATGCATAGAAGCTATTATCCTAATTGAGATTGAGATGCCATCATTAAGATTATCTTTGAAAAATATTGAATATGATGAGGAGTATATAGTCTCAAAGCTACAAGAACCATAACTTCTTGATGGCAAGGATTTGGATGCCCTAGAAAACTTGTAAGCCTATAAAAATAGATTATGGAGAAGCTAAAATAAGCACATTCTCCCTCAATATTTTCATATTGGTGATTTATTCCTAAAATATAACCAACATAACCCAAAATTTAAATGTAAGAAAAAAGGTAAGTTCCAACCTAATTAGTTGGGACCATATGTTATCACAGTGAACTATGGATCAAGGACATATCTACTAGATATTTTAAATCATGAATAACTTCTAGAGCCCATGGAAATCATATAACTTAAGAGGTTTTATGCATTAACAACTCAGAACCATTATCTACAAAACCTTTTACATGGGGGTAACTTGTGCTAAAGTATTTTATCCTACCATTTTATACTACCTGAGACCACTCTTATGAGAGCCCTTTTACTTTCGTGACTCTAGATAGTGAAATATTTTGGACTGTTGGCACTCAAATTTTTTTTTATCCTAATCTAGACCATCCTCTTATGTACCATATTATTTGGACCATTATCTTTGATAATGTTATTATTTATCCCACCCTAGACTATCCATCTGTTGGATCCTATTCTTTCTAGACCATTCTCTTTGAGAACCGCATTATTTTAAATGTCTTGGGCATGTTGTAACATAATTTTTTTAATCCCTTAACTAATTATGATCTTGATTATGAATCATATTCACTATGACCACATTGGATGTTAGTTCTACAAAGTAGTTTAGCTAGAATAGTACTTTACAGCTTCCTCTATAGACAAATGAAAATAAACACCTTTTCAATTCAAGATTTTTGCCTACTAGATGGTTCTTTAGGGTTATATCACACATCATAATATTATATCATTATTTTCTTCTCTTTATAAAAAAATTACTTATTTATCAGGATCCTCACTCTCACCCATTTGTGAACATAGGCCATTGTAATCAACTTAGCTATTTATTGGAACTTCTACTCTTATATGAGCATATCCTTGAGTAGTTGATCTCCCTTGTACATATTATCCCAAAAACACCAAAAACATTATAAAATGATCACAAATAACAAAAAATTTATCTTAAAATTTTATACATTCTCATCTCACACTCTTGCCACTTTGTAAGAGATTTATCTCATTAGCTTGCCATTTTGTGAGACCATTTATCTTGTCCCGTCAACTTGCCATTTTACAAGATCATTTAATCTTCCTATTCTTCTATAGATTTAATCAATTTTTTTTGATCATCATATTTTATTCTATCCCAATTCTTAAGAGAACTACATTTGGCCTAAATTTTATGTTGGAACATGCATCCATGGATCTATGTAGACAATGTTCACTTGTCTTGTACATCTAGAGTCAACTCGGCTAACCCCTTCCTTTTCTTCTCTTTCCTCATTTATTTTGCATTGTTTCCTTATCAATTGGAAGCAACTTTGTGTCCCTAATTTTTTTTATGTTCTACTAGAAAGTAATTCCTCTACTGCACGTACATGAATAATTATTTTTAAACAATAGTAACATTTGTGACTTACTCATGTTTGTGTGTGTTTATGTGATTTTTATTGGTGTTTTGTTATGATTTCTTGTCTCTTCATTTTTATTCTTTCTTCTAGTTGTTTCTTCTTATTGTCTTCTTGTTATTTTCTTCTCCTTATTAGTCTTGCTTCTTTATTTGTTTTCCAAGTTCATCTTGATAGTCCACATAGATCTTGATAATTCACATCCTGATCTCATGTTATTAAGTTGTTATTGTTTGCCTTTTAAACATTCTTGTTCCTACTTAAATCCTAATTATTCATATCTTCATTTTAAGTTAAGTTTATTTATGTTTCACCTTATGTTTGTCTTTGATTTTTTTTAAATGTAAATAGTGGATTTGTTGAATCAAATAGGGAATGAGTTAATCCTAATTTTGAGGTTCCGACAAGCCCTTTACTTGAACAACATGGAGTTGATATGGAAGTACATTCTATGTCAAGGCACTTTGAACATGGACCCACAGATCTCCAAGGTTTTGAGGATGGGTTGATTCCTAGATTTTTTTTTGCCCTAATATGACTAATCCTTATACTACCTTGGCACAATTTTTGCAAGCTATGGGTCCCATGGTTCAAATCCTTAGGGTTGTTACTTGTGTGGTGGGATAATTGGATGTAGCAGGGGGTCTGTCTTAGCAACTGGTGTCTAGGCCTAGAGATATTGTTCTAATTAGTGTGCTTCTTTAATTTTATTTTCATTTTGAAACTAACACCATACTAGCCATCCTCTCTTGAGTCAAATTATTAGATCACAAACACACACACACACAGAGATACATATATATATATATATATATATATATACATATTGTGTGTGTGTGTGTGTGTGTGTGTGTGTGTGTGTGTGTGTGTGTGTGTGTGTGTGTGTGTGTGTGTGTGTGTGTGTGTGTGTGTATAAAGTCGTCTTTTCCATATTAATATTATAAAGAGAGAGAGAGAGAGAGAGAGAGAGAGAGAGAGAATTTCATGGTGAGAGGATGGACAATGAATATAAGAGGTAGGTTATAGCAATTTTTAAGATTGAAATGGAGGACAAAGAGAATGGAGAAGAAACATTATTGGTAATAATGAAGTAGGTTGAAGACACAAAGCCATATGGAGGCTTGAATTTTAGTGAGATACTAAAAAGGAAAGAAATTATCTTTGTCTTTGATGAAAGAATGTATTTGATAACAAGGTAAAGTGAAAATTTAAGTACATCAGTAGTATATTAGGGCATAACCAGCCCATATGACAAAGGAAAAGAGGAAAGGAGTGCATATCAAGTGCTAATTAGTACAAGCAAGCATTACAAGCAAGAAGACAAATTTGTCTTTGATGGAAGAAAACATAAAAACAAAGAGGATAATTTGAAGCAAGAAGGAGTAGAAAAAAATGAATATGGTCATAAAGAGACATGAATTGGAAGACAATGAAGAAAACTAAAATAGGCTATTGAGCTCAAGTTTCTTTCTTGCCCAAGAATATGATGTAGGAACATCAAGGTAGGCAATATATTTTAGTCTGTTTTGTTGTAATTTTTGGCTCAATTGGTCTTATAAGTAAAATAGGGACCTTAGGAGGTTGATATAAGTATTTAGGTGTCTTTTTATTAAGTATTCTTTGTCTTGGGAGAGTTTCCCACCAAAAACCTTATTTTGAAAATTTGAATGGTATTAGTGTGCTTAGGAGCATTTGGTGTAGTTGTCAAAGAATGTCATGTTATTGAGAGATTGGTCTAGAAGACCAATGTTTTTACAATTATCATTAGTTATAGGTATTCACATTTGAACTGGCTCTGCATATTTGAAATGTCATGTCATTATATCTTATTCATACTTATGATGCCTAACTTATTTTTCTATAAAAAACAATTTGTGCTTTAGATTCAATTCTAAATGTCAATACATCTCCAAAAAATATCTCTTGAGATCACCATGCATAAACTAGGCTTAGTAGGTTTAACACTCGAGTTTATGCTTAGACATGCATCTATTTGCATGTATCCTAAGTCTAATAAAAATATGATCATTTTTATTCATCCCTCACTCCACTCTCTCCTATTTATGGATGATTTACATTATATTAAGGTACATCTAGACTATGTAGATATCACTTAGATACATGATGTATCTCATGTTAGCTCAGCTATCTTTAATTCTTCTTTTCATCTCTTTCATCACTTTGTGCATCCTTGTGTGCTTGGTTTTAAGGTTTTTTTATAGACATTACACCATCACATCTATTTTTACACTTTCTCATTTTAATCTATGCATTAGGTTATAAATTTGAGATATTTCTTCATAATTTTCTCATGCTAAAGACACAACATCTAAGCCTACCATAAGAAGAAAATCAACCCTACAGGGGAAAATCATTCTTTATCAATGATCAAAATTTACCTTACTAAGACATAATTATTGATCATTCTCATATCTACTCTAATAGAGCACATTATTTTTCTTCTCTATTTTGAGGCCACTTTATCATTTTATTCTAATTCTAAGCTCTCTAAACTTTTGCCCATGATGGTAGTGTTTTAGTGTGCAACTTACTTTGGGACTATATAATTCTAAAGTGCATAGTTTTCACCCTTAAATTAGGTGTGTTCAAAGTGTGTTGTTTATATTTTTAGACTGTATCCTTCTCATTTCCCCCATATTTGGGGCCCATTATCCCTCTAATTATATTTTGATCATTGATGGTATAGACATAGGTAATCATTAGCTCATCAGGATGTGATCTATTCCATAGGTAAATCTCACTTTTTTTTTTTTAAGAGTCCATCCTTCTCTTTCATCTCTATATGTTCTCTCAAGATGGCATCATGGGTCATTTCTAATTTTTCTTGACCACTATTGTCTTTGAAAAGACAAGTTTTTGCTTGAATGTCTCACTACACCTTCTCAAATAGGGGTAAAATGTAGACATCTGATTCCTAACACCATTTATGTTGAAATTTAACTTTTTAATTTGAGTTGTACTCAAATGTATAATTTATGACAAAATCACTTAATTGCATTAAATGGTTTGAGCTTGTTGTATAAAAGTTCTAATTAGGCTAATGTATCCCTAAATGGGGTAATGCATTTTATGTGATTGCTAACTTTGATCAAATAATTTTGAATTAAAATGGTGACTTCACATTTTTGTGCTCCTAATAACTCTTTTCCTCTAATTCATTAGTACATGTCATGTACCTTTTTCATTTTTTGTTGACAATGTCCTAAATTGGATAATAGTCCGTACACATCTAATATCACCTTCCAATTGATCCTAATTCAAATTATGAACTAGTAATATGACATTCTAACTAGTTTGATTAATTATGCACCAATTTCCAAAGAACTACACTAAAATTGATTAGTCTTACTTAGGTAAATTAAACCAAATTATGAGCTTAAGTAAGAATTCCATGGAGGTTATTGAATATTTCTTTATTAGAAATTGATTTTTGAATATCTTCATCACCTAATGACATGATCAATGGTGTGGTATCCTTAAGCCATAAATGAAACAAATATTAGTTTTATGGGCACCCATGCCTAATTAATGCCTCTTTATCACAAATATTTATTAGGATATTTATGGATTTTAATTACATAGTTGGATTAATACATGGCCACACATATTCATCTTAAGATGGATGGTCATGGTTGATCTTAAACAATTTAAAAAATCTATAAATAGAAAGCCTCTCACTCACATTTTAAATCTTAATTCTTGTAAACTTATAATGCATGATTCTCCCCACAAGTCTTTTATGTAGATTAATTATGCTTTATATGTTATTTGATAGTTTCATTGGAAAACATTAGATTGATTTCATATCATGATCCTAGGTTATCCATGGTGATCTTGAGATGGAAGAGATTGGCATCTATTGTTGACAAAGACAAAAATACCAAATCAAGCGAGAAAGCATGTTTGGAGATGATTCTAGATGGTAGAATCACTTGGGAATGTAATAGAAATATGTGCTTTCTTTAAATTACTTTTTATTGTCATTTATAAACCCTGTTCAAATAGGTTGGCCTAGTTTGTTAGTTATTTATGCATTTTTCTTGGATTTCTTGACTAATGCTTGGTCTAAACAACTTTTTAATCCATATATACACTTTGTATCATGCCCCCTAATCCTAATATATGAATAATTTAGTTATTTATTTGAATATCTAAGTAAACTGATATACTTGAGTCAAAATTGTATATTTGCATATATATATATATATATATATATAGTGAACATGTGTGCTTGTATAACTAATAATTTGTGAATTTGAATATTTTTATAAATTATGACTTATGTAAACTTATGTATCTATGTATTTAAATATCTAAAACTTGTAAATTTAAATATCTTTATATCTAACAACTTGTGTAAACCTATGTACTTGTGTAAAACTATATACCTATGTAGAACCATGTGTCTATGTATATAAAAATATATGAATTTTAATTCCTATGTAAATATGTGTACCTATGTAGACTCGTGTGTCTGTATATCTAAAAATATATGAATCTGAATGACTTTGTAAATTTATGTACTTGTGTAGACCTGTGTGTCTATATAACATAAAATCTATGAATTTGAATGCTTGTGTAAATATTTGTACTTGTGTAGACCTATTGTATATATATTTGAAAACCTTTGAATCTAAATACCTATGTAAATCTATGTACCTATGAAGACCCATGTGTTTATATATCTGCATGAAACTCTATATGTTTGAAGTAATCTTATACATATTCCCCTCCCCCTTTGGTGAGATAGATGAGATGGTGGTGAGGATATGTAACAAAAAATGGTAATGATTAGTTTTAATAGTGTTAATTAGTAGGTTTAATGTCATGTTAAGTTTGAATAATACATTTATTATGTCATATTTGATAATTGAATGTCTAATTGGATAGACGTTTTGTTAGTTTCTATGTTAAATATAGTGAGATTTTTTTGTCATGTTGTAGGTTTGATAATGACTAAGAGATTGTATTAACCAATATGGGATGTTGTGTATCAATGTCAAGTCTAATGTAAAATAAATTATTCATAAATTGGAGCTACGATTCTCTAAATATGGTGATAGAAAGGGATTTGTATTAGTTAGTGAAATTGACATGCATGGGTAGCCTTAATAAGGTGGTATTATGTAAGTATGACTTAAATAGGTCATTTGATTCAATTGGAAATTCATTTGGAGTATTTGATTTGAATGCATTTTGTGTCTGAATGAGATAAATATGCCTAGGAGATGAGGAGCTAGCTTATCATGATATGAGGAAGTCAAGGCATATATTCAGGTTGAGAAAGAAGTTTACCATTTAAGGAAACCAAATTGTTTCCTATTTTTATCATTTATGTTTTCATGTTTATTATTTTTATATAAAAAAACTTGTTTAGAGCCTATTTTACACAAAATGGAACTAGTGTCCCATTCTGGGCACTACTGTCCAAGACCTAGTGCTAGTGTCCAATGGGTGATACTACTATCCAATGTTATTGTCTTACATATAGTGATAGTGTCCAATAGTCTACATATGTGATGTTAAACATTATTTGTAATGTGTATTATTGTCTATTGGTTTTAGTTTTGCTTTTTTATTATTATATTTATTTGTATTCCTGTAGGTTGATGACTACATTAGGGAGTTTTACATAGTGTCGATGATAGAGACCTTATCAGGTTTACCCTTGGAAATGATAAGATGGAGGTGATTGAGAGAAAAAAATTGAGATATGTTATATTCTTGGATTTTATGTCCTTGGATAAGAATATAATTACTGCACTGTGTGAGAAATGGGGTACAAATACATGCACATTCTATCTACCCACTAGTGAGATGATTACTACACTAGAGGATGTGTATCAAATTCTATAATTACAAATCTATAAGAAGCAAGATATATTGTAAGAAGATATTGGTCCTTGGGACACAGAATTAGCATCTAGATATTTTTATTCTATGATATAGGGGACCCATCGTATAGGGAGTCTCAATAATATGTTGTTGACCTTGATTGTGATCATTGAGGTTATATGATTATAGAAGTTCTTAGTTGTATTTTTATCTTAATTTGTGGTTATGAATAGGATTGGTGTGATGATTTACTATAGGATGCATGATATAGTGTAGGGTATCAAGGAGCATGACACTATGTACTCCTAGGGTCTTATGATGCTAGCTCACATGTATAGGGATCTATATAATTTTACATAGGGGATGTGTAGTGGAGGTATAAAAGAATTAACATTATTACATTGATAGGTATATGATCATATAAATGTGAGTAGGCTAGTGGCATGTGCATAAATGGATGGGATCATCCATAATTATTTTTATATATATGGACTAGTATAGGTCATGCACTAAGAATGAACACTATAGAGTGTTGATATATTTTAAATAGTTTAATAACAAGAGATATCATTTGGAGACCCTAAAGGAGCTATCATGGAAGGAATAATGATATTACATAACTAAGGTAGACTCAGGTAAGTTTTTGACTACATAATCACTAGGATAACATATATAAGTAATTTCAATGTGATCAGGTCACATGATAATTTAGTGTTGTGTGGGATGTGCCTAAGCACTTGTGATATGTTTGAGGAGTTATCAAGCTCTTAAAAAGCTAGGTAATATGTTGAGGACATATATTATTGATTTATCTCTTATTCCATTGATAAAGTAAGACCTTGATATTGATATACTCGATATGGATGATGTTTGAGTGATTGAGGCCTACACAACTTGGTGGAGTGACCATAAATGGGCACCTCTATTTTTGAGAGGTGGGATGATTATTGAGGATGTATTAGATGTATATAAACTAAGGTTTTTGTTGTCACCAAATCTCATACCATAGAGGAGGTTTTTTAAGCCTAATCTAAGATTTGGGCAACATTGGAATACTTTAGGCCTGTACGTTGCCTATAGTAGAGGTAGACCTATAGGTTTAAGGGATAGCTCCCTAGATTGATCCTTAAGTGATTATCAACTAAACAAATTGATTTATTGAATGAAAATGGATATAATTAGACATGAAATTAAGATACTCTAAGGGGGTGATATACCATAAAGATCTCCACTATGCTATCATACTCTTGCACTAAGAGACATGACCAAAACCACTAGATTCATAGTCTTAGAACATTCTAACATTAGTATTTTAACATGGAGATTATATGCATGAAATTTTTGGATAATTTTTAATGATGTCATAAAGATTCCCTAGAGAGTGGATGAAGTGTCTTGATAGACTAAGTGTCAATGACAAAGTGTGCAATGTGCTTGTCCTAGTATGATTGAAGTATACTTGGTTAATCTTTAGTTTTAGCATTGTTAAGGATGTTTTGGGATGAATCTAAAGTATTTAAGATTTACAAGTGGTCTTATTAGAAGTATTATATGATTTGAGTGCTTGTGTATATGATTAGATTGCATCTAGTAGTTCATTATGTCCATTTAGAATAATTGGCTCTATGTTAGATAAATCTATGGAGGCATATTGATTACATAATATTTCACAAATTTAAGGGTTCCAAGATAAAATTGATATAGGGTTGTATTTTCCTATGTGAGGAGATCATATGGTCCAAGTTTTAGATGATGTGACTTAGTGCAACAAAAATTATTAAGGTGTAAAGTTGGTCCCTTAGACATTTACCAAGTTCCAAAACTTAGAAAATTTTTCAAAGGAGGTATTATGGTCTGTGTTTCATCACATCGAATATTGATGACATGAAGTCAATCTAAGCTCAAATTTGTTAATTGTCTAAGTTCAAGTAAGAGATAAGAAAGCAGTTTTGTAATGACATATCTTACACATGTAAAGTTTTTAGAAGTAGATCAATATATGAATGGATTTATCTATGAAAAAATAACATATGGTTAAAATTTGAGTTCATGGGATTCATCAAGGAAAAATATATTAAGGAGCAAAGTTGGCCTTCTACACAGATAGTAATGGTCCCCAAAGTCTATTTTTCATGATGTTAAAAATTAAGACCAACTGGAGATCCAATGGTTCATGGGTGATTTTATAGTCAAGATAAATGTTGCATTTTGATTAAAGGGGTTAAAGTGACAATTTATCAACAAATTTAAAGATTGATTAATTTATAAGAGATTAATAGAGAGTGTTTATTCCAAGATGGCAAGAAGCAAAAAGATGATGATAAGTGTTCAATGTTTAACGATGAACAAAGGTAAAGACTGAGATACTTCTAAGGATAAATGGTGAGTGGGTGATCATACAGATAGATATCAATGGTGTGTGTGTGTGTGTGTGTGTGTGTGTGTGTGTTTCAAAGTGTCCAATGTTTAACATAGATTAAGACTAAGATATGTATAGGAGATCGACGGAGTGCATTAAGTCAAAAAGTCAAGACAAAGATCCAACGGTGAGAATTGAAAGGTAAAGTCCAAGATAGCTCAAAATAGATAGATAATGTGTGTTTAATCTAAGTAGTGAGGACATGATATGAGGAAAAAATGGTCAATGTTTAATTGTGATCATTGGCATTTGAATGTTTGAATTTTCAAAAGGAAAAACTAGTCTATGGTTTTTTACCTATAAGTTTTGATACAAGACAAATTTTCTAATGGTGTAAAATTAAAATATAAATAGGAATAAATGGTGCATATATTGAACCTAATTAGAGGTTTGAATTTTTATACATTCAAATATATTGAGTTCCAACTTTGATTGTGTGTTTTACTATGTTCTGTAAGTGACCCGAGAAGGTTGTTTGAGTTTATTTTGATGGTATCTAGATATATCATTTTAAATTATCTATTATAAAATGTTATCAAATACTTATGGATTATCTATGTGGTATTTGGAGGTTTGATAAATTTATCTTGAGTATGAATAATGGTTAAGAAGTTGTCTATGTGTTTGTTCATGGTGTTCATGTGTAGGTCAATATTTGAATTGATTAAGCTTATGTAGAAAATTTAATTGATGATTTTAATCATTTTATGATGTCTAAGGGGTCATGTGGAGTGTAAATATTAATTTTTAAGTATTCCTATGTTCTTTTTTTTATTTATGAAGTGATAAAGGAGTGAATATATCTCCATGATACCTATAAGGGATACTAAGGCTTAATTGAAAGGTGTAGCTGCTTAAGGGTGACCCATGGGTGATATAGACAAACTATGAGGATGTTATTAAACTATGTATCAATCTAATAAATGACTTAAGGGTTAATTCATTCCTAATGGCTAACCAGGATGTTGATATTCATGAATGTTTATAAATAGTGAAATCAAAGGTGTTGATTTATGGGCTTGTTAGAATAGTAAAGAGTAAAGAATTAAGGAGTAAAGAGATTAAGTGTACCCAATGTATGGGTTAAAAATTAGATAAATTTGATGAATTTATGTATTATCATTTATTTATGTTACTAATGTTGTGATAGAGTTGTTGCAAGTTTCTTGATTAAGCAAGAGAGAAGAAGTATAGAGTGATCCAAAAGGTGGTTTTGGATCTATTATGAATGTGTAAAGAAGTAAAGAGAGATATTTTATCAAAGGTCCATCATCAAGTGTTGAATTAATCAATTAAAATGTGGAGTTATTCATTTCATATGAGGTTATAAGGACTTGATCATCCTTAGGGGTAGGGGTTTCTTGTGAAAAAGGTGTTTCAATAAAGGCCTTAGGTTAGAAGGACTTGACTGAGGTTGTGGGTCAAAAGGAATTGAAAAAATAAGTGGTCAAAAGGACTTGATCATATTAAAGGTAGGTGATCCTTATGGAATAGTTGTTTCACTAAATTATAGTCAAAAGGACTTGACCAATCTCTTATTTTTTATCATCTTATAGTACAAGTAGTCTATGAGTTTGCAAGATTGAGAGTGGGTTTTATTCCCCAAGAGAGTTTCCCACATAGATCTTGTGTTGTGTGTATAGTATTGATTATATATATTATTCACTACTATAAATGATATTTATTCCTCATGAATGCTTGTGATACTTGATTAATTATTTGAAAGGATTGGAATTGAAGTTGGATTATTTGAGCTCACTAATTCACCCCCACCTCTCAATGATTGCACATATAACATAAAGCTAATCAAGTTAAGTGAACCAAAGATTAGTTTCAGACACTAAGTCTACTTATGCACTTGAAAATAGACCCATACACTTGACAACACTTCATGTTACCTACTAGAGTGGAACAACTTGCATCAAACATGGAAGGATTGAGAGAAAGTAAGGATGGATATCAATCACTTGACTATTCACTATACATCTCTTCACACACTTTGAAAAGATAATTTATGAACTCAAAACCATATTTAATATCTTATTTAAAAGTCAAATTACAACATCAAACCACCAATTCTTCACCATACCAAGTGTGGAATTAGAATACAAGAGCCAAAATGGCTTTCATTTATAGAATGTGAGAAGAGGGAGAATAAAGATGAGCTCAAGGGTCAAAATGCCACTTGTAAAATCATGAAAAAATTAGTTATATTATGGATGGATTAAGTGGATAACATAGTTTTGGAATATTCTCTTGGATAAATGTCCACTTGAAACATGACAACTCTCCAAACTTAGCATAGGGGTCTTCAAATGGCTTCTTAAAACTGCTTTCATCATGAGTCATATTTTGACTACTCCAAAATAGACTAAGGAGAGTTAACACATGTGTAATATCAAATTGGGGTTATAAAAATCCCATAAAAATAATTAGATGTGCCCCTAACTTAAGGCCTTCATATGGACACTTGTTATCATCATCTACAATCACCATCACTAGCCTTATAGGTCTGTCTTGATAGTTATCATCAAGATGGTCTTTAGTTATATAATTAAATCCATGAAAGGGGTGATATAAAAAATATAAAGATTACCCTTGAATAAAAATTCATGAATTATACCTTAATAGGCCCCCCAATTTGACTTGTCATCTTCTCACTTGGTAGTCATTATCCATTCACATTATCTTCCATACACTGCCTAAAGTGAATGAGTTAGCAGATTACCTTTTATGCATAGTTGTGGAAAGAAATGGACATAGGGAGTTATAATAGGTCTTAGAATTTCACTAATTATCCTTATCCTTTAACTCTACTCTATTCCTACAAAACACACAAAATCTTGCAAGAAACCTTGTTTTGACTATTTTGTAGAGTGCTTATATGGACCAATTGGTGAGTGAGAAGATTGAGAGAGTCCTGATCAAGATGAAAACACTTAAGAAGACAAATTACTCTTTATGGAATATTTTCCTTACATTTTTCCCCATCAAGTCAAAACCAAGGGTTTAGGAGGGTTTTAACATGTTTAGAATTTTAGCATTTTTTCAAAAAAAAAAGACATTTAATCTATGAAAAAATTACACTAAACGAAAGTTTAAGGCCTCTTTAAATCATTCATATCTCCATAAGGTATAATTCATAGTGTTCATATTGGTGTGGTCTTCCAAAGATAGATTATCAAGCTCCTTAAGTGCATTTTGCATACCCTAGGGTATTTTTAAGACAAAAATGACTTTCTTGTGATCTCTTCTATAGAACAATAAATATAAACAATCTCATGCCTTCCCAAAATGTTTATCCAATGCAATGAAAGGCTCATCTAGTCATATAAGTGATAACTAAACCCCATTAGGGCTTTAGGCTTGGTCTAGGACTAGTAGGCTTGACCTATGTTTCATGACTTAAAAACACCTTGTGTAGTTTTTAGCACCTATAGGGTAATATCCATCTTGTTGCATGCCCAAAATAACTCTTAACACATTATTGTAGTGTTATATGACTCTTTACATCTTCCTCTTACCCTTCACACTTCTTACTTGTAGTATAAATGGTTGGGAATACCCTTTATTTGAGACAGAGTAGAGGACACTTCCATTATATAATCAAACAAACTAAGGATATGAGAGGCTCAAATAGGTCATAGATTTATTATTCACCAAGTTTCATGGTTATTTTATTCATAGGCCCCTCAATTCTTCAAAAATCTTAAGACATGCTTCTCAAACTAATTGACTATGAATAGGCTATGAACGTGGCTGTAGGTTAAACTTTGGAAATTGGTCCTTATCTTATTCCCTTATTCTAATTATTACATGAGATGGTCATCCCCATTATAAGAGTGGTCTTAGTCATATCCACCATCCTAACTTCTACCAACTTCCTCAATGTATACCTTCCACTTGACTAGGCCTAGTTGGTAGACTATGTTGCCTATATCAGTTGAGATTAGAGTTTCCTATAGGTGATGTATTCATGATTTAGCTCTGATGTTCAATGAATTAGGGTTATTATTATATATTATGATCTCATCTCCTAGTTATACATACTTATATCATGCCCTATGACTTGCCAACATATATACTGTTATGCTCTAGGGTATTACCAATCTTCAACCAACCTGTAGGTGTAATTTTGATTAAAAGAGATACCCCTTTAGGTGGTGTTTAAAAAATGAAACTTTGTAATCCATGGTATGAGATCCATTCAAGGTCATTAGATCACTTCTAATCCACACCAAGTCAATTTTATATAAGGCTATGATTCCATTGTGTCGTATGGTAATGTAAGGCCATTTGAAAATCAAAATACTATAAAGTATACTAACATTCTATAGTGAGAAAATGTTCAAGATTGAGGCTTCATCTACATTACCTCTTATAACCAAACACGCATTTTATTTTTCAAGGTAGTGCCCCTATGATTAGGATACATGATGAAACACTTAAACTTATATAAACCTCAAGGTATTCTAATGTGAAATAATCAAAAGTAAGGTAGAATCATAGTTTCAAAGATGTTAATGTAACATATCCCTATATGCAACATTTTCAAATTAGGGGATAGGATTCAAGTTTGTTTCCAGCTTGTGACTCTACCATTTTCATACTTGTACTCTACATGTTTATATACCTTTATGGGGTTGAAAAATGTTTCAAACACCTATATTCAACTCTTTTCAGTCTTCTATTTGGACCACCTATAGGTGAATATTGTAGTATACAAGGTAGTGTGCCAAGTTGGGATCTCACACTAGAATTCAAACCATTGAGTGGTCCAAACTTAATCTCTCACACTTTGAGAGATTATTCAACACCTTGAAAAATATTCATCTCATCTCCATGATTACTCAAATCTCCTTTTCATTAGACTATAAGTTGAAATCATAAATCAAGTTGACTGTGTATCCTTATTAACTATGTTTTTCACATGAAACATTATTGAGACTAATATTTTAAAGGAGAGATTATTTCCATTGCATATTAGAATTTAAAACATCATATACCCTTTTGTTTGAAACCATCATAGGAAAGAAAAACCTTTGCAGTTGATGAAACCTACCTTTAGGTTGTGATGGTGTCCCTCACAAGCAAATTGAGATGGTTTTGTTCATCAATTCTCTCTTACACATTAAATAAAGGATATAAACCATGAGATAATGGTTATCACACTATATAATAACATTTTCCATAATTGTTTTATATGGACCAATCCAAACAAAAGAGAAACCTTGAGGTGATAGGGCTGAACATGCAAAAAATAACACATTGGTTCATAAGGCTTGGTACACCAAACTTGGAACTCTCTCCATGAACTTAGAGTGTACACATATTATTTTCATCCATTAAGATAATTTTAACAAATTCATTTCTTATTCTCCATTCTAAACCAAAACTGCTTCACCTTTCTTGTATGCAAAGAGGAGTGATGGAGGAGTAGAATGGTTTTAGGCCATTTTTGAGACCTTTAAATCTGATCAAGCATGGAAATGAGTTGAATGGAACTGAAGTGTCACTAAAAATACTTCCACATGTTCTAAAACTCCTACATAGGTTGTATAATAACTAAAAACTACTTTTAACTACCTGATTTTCTTGTTCTAACATTAAAACCTATAGTTTGTCAACTTAAGATAATTAATTTGACACTTAACTAACACATGGATGTTGAAAGACACTTTGGAACACTTGTATCTCTATGAAAATTATAAAATACTCATAAATGACCTTATATGACATGAATTGACATAAGGACTAAAAGTGAATATGACCAAGGCTAGAAACACATAAAATGACATCACTAGGACCATGGTACATGATATAAGACCCTAATAGACCCATATATCAAGTTTTCAACTATATGAGGTTGACTTATTTTTATTTGTGGTCAAAATAATCAATAATCTTGGTCATTTCCTAGGGGTGGTAAGCCAACTATGCCAAATAATAGTAGCCTTATCCTATCCATTGGGATATTGAGTTAACTATACATAGATAAGACACTAAATTACCTTTGAAAACATACCAAACAATAAGAACAAGACACAAAACAAAACACTAAAGGAAACATACAGGTGTTTTTAAGAACACTCATGGAACACACACAAAACAAAAGTAAAAACACACCTATCCTAATATTTACAATACCTCAAAAACTTGAGGTGAATAAAATATGGTCCCTCTTGCATATTTTCTGATCCATGAAATCAACCTATCATGTGGAACATGCTTGTCTAAAAACACTTGCTTATGTGGATGATTAAAAAGCTTACCACCCTCAAATCTTGTTTTATCTAAAAGTGTGTTATTTTGATCCTTCAATAATATTCTATACTTCATTCCAAGCATCTTGTTTGGTTCTACATCTATATTTAACTCTATTATATCCAATTTAAACTTTTCAAACTAAGATTTAGGAATCATGACAACTATTTTAACCTTACCTTGCTATTGGGCATGATATACTTGATATATATGATCATCAACTTTATCTTCATTCTATTAAAATAAATTTGAGAGTGGATCAACATTAGGTTGAGATGTTAGCTTTCCATTAAGTTTAGACACTTTTGTTTTATTTTCATTTGGTTCTTTCATGATTACAACTTCTATGATAGATGTTAGATGTTCATTTTCATTCTTAACAAGACCTTCACTTTCATGCTTGATAAAACACTTAATAACCTACTTTTTAGGCTCATTAACAAATTCATTATTAGGTATAAAATTCTTAAGAGGAGAGGTAAACTTACTCAATTTCTCACACTATTGAATTATGACATTTAACCTTTACCATAAGTCATCTTCCTCCTCATGGCTGCCATGTTCAAAGACTTCTTGATCAATTGCAAGCAAAAAGACATTGTTAATTTCATCATATTTATCTATCATGATTTTAAAACTATCATAATCATACACATGAATCAAGTAATTTCCTTTAGTATCTTGTGAGAAATCATATTTAATGTTCACCTCATAATTCTCATATGCTCTCTTATGGATGATGTAGGTGTCAAGACCAGTTTGATCAAAATAGGTGTACGGATCATGTCCATAGGTGTATACACCATACTCATCCAAAAATAGGTTAGATATTCCCTCAATATTATAATTTTCCCCATCAACTATAATAAACTCCTCATGATCATTAATGATAGAATTTGAATTATATTTTGATTCAAAATAGGGATTAATGTGAAACTTGGCTAGTGATTGAGTTTTAATGGTTACCTTTTCTACATACCTTATCCTAAAGACCAAGAAGATAAAATAAGATAAGAGATATCCTCTTATCTTGGTTGTGAAATACCTTGAGAGGTAGTTATCAAAGTGGGTAGGTAATTCAATAACCATAATGTCTTGAAGGATAAAGAAGCTAGGACAATCATGAAGGAAAACATTCAAACTTTTGACTAGTCTTATAGACTTAGTAGGTGTACCATTAATTTGAAGAACCCTTTTAATATATGGTTCATACATTATACCCAATTTTTTAGCTAAAACCTTGGGCATCTCTGAGGTTCTATATCTACTATCAACTATGTAGTTGTGAACAAGCTTATCCCCTACAATGAGAGTGAGGTAGAAGGGTGGAGGATTATTAGATATAAAAGAGGGTTCCAAATTGTTATTATGAGAATTGGTGAGAGAAACATTACCATGACCATGGATTTATTATGGAGGGATAACATAAATTTCAGACATCTACTTTTACAAAGTCTCCTTTTGGCCAGGCATGTGAAGGACATCCCAAAGAGAAATACTAGGCTTAAAACTTTTTACTAAATCAAAAATATTAAAAATATAAGTATTCAAATTTTATTTAGTCCTTTAAGCTAAGGAAATGTTTGTATATTTAGTCATTATATCACCTTAAGTAGACCTTCCAACATTCTAATTCGAAGAAGGTGTAAAAGTTGTAAGGATTACCATGCTTACAAGCATGCCTTGCTACCTTCTAGGAGGACTAGTTGAACTTGTAGGCATACCATTAGCATTTATTAGAACCTTCCTTTTTGTTATAGTACTATTTACAAGTAAATTACCTTGGTTAATAACATAAGTGTCTTTAACTATAAATTTAGTGAAATTCACTCCTTGAGGATATCATTCCTTTTTTTCTTGCATGAGAACCTCATATTCTTCAAATAGTTGAGGAGTGACTCCTTAAAAAACCAAATCTTGATATCAACCTTCATTTACATCCATGATCTTACCTTGTCTCCATTCCTCTCCTTACACCAAGTTGATCTGCATTAGTGCCATTGCTCTTGTGTTGGAGGTGGAAGCTAGATTGTATGCATTCATAGGCTTATTAAAGTTAAGCTAACCTTGACCTCTGTCTTTACCATATTGTTGACCATATTACTAAGATAGGGGTAGGGTTTTTATGAACACCTTGTTGCATATTTTCTTTCCTAAGTCTATCTTATAAGAATTTAATCCTTGCATCTTTATCATTAACATCTTCTACCCTCTTAAGAGCATTTCTAGGATTGGTGTTAGTATTTAGAATTTGGGCAAGATTTGAAGTAACAGCAAAAATATTTGGAAACATAGGCATGGACACTTTTGGAGGTAACTTTCCAAATTGTATGAGTCTATTTTCAACTATAATGGTAAGGTTCTATTCCTTAGGTAAGGTGTAATCACACATAGATTATAAAATTATGGTTATGTTAGTACTAATAGCCCTTAAATATGTGGGAAAAATAAATTTAACAAGTGGTATCATGGGATGAGGCAACCTATACCAAGTCATTTTGAATATTTAATTAAAATCATGCATTATCTCTTTGTGGTCTATTTTAGTCACATTGATTTGGTTAATGAGTCATGTTTGATCACTCTTGTCTTCAAACCTTGATGTTAACAACTCTCCAAAATCATCCTAAGTTGTGATACAGCCTCTTGTCAAAGTCATATACTAGTCAAGTGATTTCACTATAAGGTACATGGAAAGGAGTTTAATGTCAATGTTGAATTTAGTGACATTTTGAAAGCTAAAAAAAATTTTAGATGTCCCTAATGTGCTCACTAGGACTGACATGACCTTCACCATTCAATGTAGGAACACTCTTTATATTATTAGGTGGAATGTCATCATATGCATCAAAATGGATAAGATTTTAAGTGTTAAAGGATGGGAAGGGATATTACTTAGCCATGTTCTCTTCAAGTTCTTCTTTAATTTCTTGGTATTTTTGGCTAGAAAAGTCCTCTTGCTATTTAGAATATGTTGAGGACGTTGAGCTTCAAGAGGAAGTTTAGGTTGAAGAGGTAGATTGATGGGATTGAAAACTCTACTAGAAGATGACCTAGTAAAGACCATGAAGTATAAGCACAAATATATGACAAAAAAATGGTCTAAAACCATATTTTACCTTGAATGGAGTCACCAAATGCTGAGTAGAACACCATATGTAGATGTGATGTTATCAAGACCGACATTCACCTTGAGAAGTTGTATTTAGGACAATGGTCCCACTAGGCATGGAAAAACTATTGTAACCAAACATCACACCATATATTATTTTTTTCAAGACTAATATAATATTTGGGTAACATAGGAATACCTATGGACTTGTGGGTTCTTATATTAGAGGTAAACCTCTAGGTTTAAGGGCTAGCTCCTTAGATTGATCCTGAAGTGATTATCACCTACACTAATTGATTATTTGAATAAAAGGGATAAAATTAGACATGAAAGTAATATAATCTAATGGTTGGTACAATATAAATATCTCCACTATACTATCATCCTCTTTCACTAAGAGACATGACCTACAACACTAGCTTCATAGTCTTAGAATACTCTAACATTAGTATTTCAACATATTGGTGACATGCATGAAATATACTCAAGTCAAGTGAACCAAAGATATATTTAAGACACTAAGGATAATTTCACACTTTAAAATAGACCCATACACTTTAAAAAACTTCATGTGACCTATTGGAGTGGAATAACTTGCGTCAAACATGGAAGGATTGAGAGAAATCAAGGATGTATATCAATCACTTGACTATTCACTATAAATATCTTCACATAATTTGAAAAGGTAGTTTATTAAATAAAAAAAAATTTGATATCTTACTTCAAAGGAAAATTAAAAAATCAATCCAGTAGGGCTTTCCCATGCTAGGTGTAGAATTAGAATATAATAGCCAAAATGGCTTTCATTTATAGAATGTGAGAAGAGAGACAAGAAAGTAGAGCTCAAGGGTCATAATGAAAATTTTAAAAGAATGAAAATAATCTATATTTTATAGGGATGAAGTGTAAAATATATATTTTCTTAGGATACTCTTGGAAAAATGTCCACCTAAAGAATGATAACTCTCCAAACTTGGTGTAGGGGTCTTCAAATGGATTCTTGAAACTTTCATCATCATGAGGCATATTTTGAATACTTAAAACCAAAATAGGGAGAGTTTACACGTGAAATATAAATTATGGGTTATAAAAATGCCACAAAAATAATCATATTCATCCCTAACTCATGACCTTCTTTTGGATACTTGTTCTCAACATCTGCATCATCATAACTAGCCTTATAGGTATGTCTTAACATTTATCATCAAGATGGTCTTTAGATGTTAAATGAAATCCATGGAATGGGTTTTATGAAACCTATAAAGATTATTATTACATTTTAATTCATGAATTATACCTCAAAAGGCTCCCAAATTGGACTTGTCATCTTCTCACTTGGTAGTCATTTTCCATTCTCATTGTCTTCCACAAATTACTTAAAGTGAATTAGTTAGCAAAAGACATTTTACACATAGTTATAAAAATAAATGGACATAGTGAGTTATAATATGTCCTAATTAACCTCAAAAAATGATCATCATCCTTAAACTCTTCTCTGTTGCTTCAAAAGACATAAAATCTTGCAAGAAACCTTGTTTTATACTATTTTGTATAGTGCTTCTACATACTAATTGGTGGGTGAGGATATTGAGAGAGTATTGAGAAAGACAAAAACACTTAACAAGAAAAATTACTCCTTATAGAATAATTTCCTTTCATGTTTTCCCCATTGTGTCAAAACCAAGGGTTTGAGAGGGTTTTAGCATGTTTAGACTATTAACATTTGTTTATTAAAACAAGATTTTCAATCTATGAACAAACTCCATTAAATACAAGTGTAGGTCCTCATTCTATCATTCCTATCTCCTTAGGGTCTCATGAAAAGTGTGTGTACTCATGTGAGCTTCCAAAGATATCCTATTGAGCTTGTTAAGTACATTTTGCATCCCTTGAGATGTTTTAAAGCCAAAAAATGACTTTTTTGAGACATCATCTATAGATAAATAGCTCTAAACAATATCATGCATTCTCCAAAAAAATTTAAAATGAAATGGAAGGCTAATCTAGTCATATAAGTGATAACTAGACCCCATTAGGTCGTAGGGTTAGTCTAGGCCTAATAGGCTTGACATGTGTTTCATGACTTAAAAGCAACCTATGTAGTTTCTAGTACCTATAGGGTATTATCAATATTGGTTCATTCCCAAAAAAACTCCCCGAACCTTATTTTAGTGTTCTAAGACTATTTACATATTCCTCTTACCTTTCACACTTCTTGCATGTAGTCTAAAATGGCTGGGAGTGCGCTCTATCTGAGATAGAATAAAGGATAATCTCCCTATTTACTCTAGAATAAAGGGAAATATCCCTATTTTATCAACAAAATTGAGGATATGAGAGTATAAATTAGGTCATGGAGGTATTATTCACCAATTTCATGGTTAGGTTATACTTATAGACCCATCAAGTATTTAAAAACCTCAAGACATGCTTCTCAAACCTACTGACTATGCATAGACTATGAATGTTGACATAGGTTTAACCTTGGAAATTGGTCCTTCTCCCATTCCCTTGTTATAATTAATACATGAGATGGTCATCACCACTATAAGAGTGGTATCAGTCCTATCCAACATCCTAAGTTCTTTCAACTTCCTCAATGTATACCTTCCACTTGACTTGGCCTAGTTGGTAGACTGTGTTACTTATCTTAGTTGAGATTAGAGTTTCCTAGAAGTGATGTCTTCATTATTTATATTTGATGTTAAATTTATTAGGTTATTATTAGATCCTATGAGCTCATCTCCTAGTTGGACATACTCATATAATGCCCTATGACTTGCCAACATCTAGACTATTATGCTCTACGCTATTACCATTCTTCAGCCAACTTGTAGGTGCACTTTTGAGAACCAAAGAGACCCATATAGGTGGTGTTAAATAAATTAAAATCTTTAATCCATAGTTTAGGATAATTTAAAGGTCATTAGATAACTTATAATCCACACCAAGTCACATTTTCTGTAGGATATACTTAAATTATGTCACAAGGTAATACAAGGCCATTTGAAACTCAATATACTATAGAGTATACTAACATTCTATAGTGAGAGAATACTCAAGATGGAGGTTTCATATCCATTACCTCTTATGAGTAAACACTCATTTTATTTTGAAATCTATTACCCTTATGATTGGGATACATTATGAAACACTTAAACTAATACAAACCTCAATGAATTCTAATGTGGAAGAATCAAAAGTGAGGTAGAATCCATATTTCAAAGATGTTAACGTAACATATCCCTATATTCAAGATTTTCAAACTAGGGGCTAGGATTCAAGTTTGTTTCCAAATTATGACTCCACCATTGTCACAATGGTACTCTCTATGTTTATAGACCTTGGTGGGGTTAAAACAAGTTTCAAACACCTATATTGAACTCTGCTTAGTTTTTTTATTGGGACCACCTATAGGTGAATATTGAAGTATACAATGCAATGTGCCAAGTTGGGATCTCACAACCATAATTCAAACAATTGATTGGTCCAAGCCTGATTTCTCACACTTTTATAGGGTATGAAACACCTTGAAAACTCCTCATGTCACTTCCATGATTGCTCAAAAGTCTTTTTCATTTGACTATAAGTGGCAATCATAAAGCAAGTTTATTGTGTGTATCCTTCTTAACTATGTTCTTCGCATGAAACATTATTGAGATTAAGATTTAAAAGTATATGTGATTAAAATGACATATGATAAGTTAAAACATCATATCCCCCTTTATTTGAAACCATTTCAAAAAATAAAAACCTTTACAATTGATGAAATCTAACTACAGGATGTGATGGTGTCTCTCACAATAAAACTAAGATGGTTTTGTTCATAAATTATCTTCAAAACATGAAATAAATTATTTAAAACATTATATTAGCGTGATAAAATTCTCAAAGAACACATTCCATACTTGGTTTGTTTGGACCAATCCAAATAGAAGAGAAACCCTAAGGTGATGGGGATGAGCATGTAAAAAATAACATCAAACTTCTTATTATTGGTTCATAAATTTTGGTATATTAAAATTGAAAATATTTATATGAACTTGGATTGGACAAAAAATATTTTAATCCCTTAAGATCATTTTACCAACTTAATCTCCTATTATGCATATTAAACCAAAACTGCTTGACCTTTTTTGCATGCAAAGAAGAGCAATAAAGGAACAAAATGGTTTTAGGCTATTTTTGAGATATTTAAATATAATAAATCATGCAAATGACTTTAAGGGACCTGAAGGGTCACTTAAAATACTTCCACACATTCCTAAATTCTTGTGTAGGCTATACACCAATTAAAAATTGCCTTCAACTACGTAATTTTCTTGTTGTGATGTTGAAAATTGTAGTTTATTAGCTCAAGATGGTTACTCTAACACATAACTGATACATGGAAATTTTAAGACACTTTGGAAAGCTTTTATCTCTATGAAAACCATACAAGCTTCATAAATGATCCAAAAATGACCTTATATGACATGAATTGACACAAAGACTAAAAGTGAATATGACCAAGGCTAGAGACACATCAAACGACATCATGAGGGCCATGGTATACTATATAAGACCCTAATAGACCCCTATATCAATTTTTTAACTATAAAAGTTTGTCTTATTTTTACTTGTAGTCAAAATTGTTAATAAGTGGTTGATGATAAGTTAAATAATATGCCGATATATTATGCGTAAATTTGATTATGCATTTATGTGATGAGGAATATTATGAATTATGTTTAAATTTATAGGTTTAGGGGATAAGGATTACTATGAGGTGACCAATAAATCAAAGATATATTCATTGACATGACATATTATTGATGATGCCATAGAAGATGGAATGGTGGAGAGGTCCACCAATGTGGTTGGGGTGTATGCCTATTTGTTTAGCCATGCTATGATAGATAATGAAACATACATTTGAGTGGTGATGGGTAGATATGAGGCATGTGTTGAGTTGAAAAGGTGTACCATGCTTTCACTTGATGCTCTAGGTGGGGTTAGTAGTTATATAGTAGATGATTACATATGACCTAAGAGCATGCTGAGTGTATGGATGAGCTATACATGTATCATGAGAGGGAGATTAGATGGATTCATTAGTCCAAGTCATGTAGAGATAGCGAGGCCTCTAGTTATAGATTTTATATATCTAAGAGTGAGAATGAGGGAATTGGTCCCAGTAGACATGTCTGTATCATTGAGTGATGAACTATATTTATATTTAAATTGTATTCTAATATATGTATATAGATGTTTATTGTTTAATTGGGTACTATGTGTATTTTCACTTGGATCTTATTACATTGTATATATTGTTATGTGTTGAATCAGTTTGATTATTTGAAATGTTGATAGTTTTAATTTGTTTTGGTTAGATTAAAATTAATGAATTTGTATCTATTTTATGAATGTTTAGGCATATGTATAATGGATTAGAATTTTTGTATATATTGATATAGGTTTTTTTGTTTATATTCCATAAGACTTTTGTGTGTATAAAATGTCATAGTAGCATGCCCTATCTAAACGTAGATGGCATGGAGAACTAATGACCATACTACTCATGATGTGTCGATATAGGAGAATATGAAATTAGAGATACATGTGATGCACCAATAGTATGTAGATATGTAGAATCTGGTGCAAAATGCTTGATTGGTTGACATTCTAAAACCTCACTCTAAGTTGTATGATTTTTGGAAAATATCTTAATCAATGTAAGAAATAGAGCTATGCTCTGATCTCTATAATTATTTCCATATATATTTATTAGTTTTTTAAATAAAAATATGACCTTGGGTTTATATTTGTTCCCATATATCATGATAGATGTATGCACTATAGGTGCATTCTGATATCTATGAACTAGTTTCCATCGCTACTAAAAATATGGTGTATAAGACTGCTCATAAATAAGTGTCCTAGAATTTATAGGGATTGTAGGATAAGTAACAAATGGCTCTTGAAAATTAATGTCCTGGGATATATCTATCATAGAGGAGTGTGATCTAGGATAATATGTAAAATGAGATATAAGTTACTCCTATGTCAATTATATGATGCCTTGAGTAACATACTAGTTGATGTAAGCTTCTAGTGCATGAAAATGATTATTTGAATGCCCATTTATCTTTTGAAAATGACAATATGGATTATGTGGTACCTAATGCAAACCATGTGGTGGATGATGATGAGTACAAGGAAGTGTGATCATTCCCCTATCTAATAATATAAGCAAAATGTCATGATGCCTAGTTTTATCTAAAAATTGTATAACCCCTATGTGTATATCTTGTTTTTTGATCACTATATAAGGTGTTGTGTAGAGTGGTTATTTTACCTTAATGATTATATTTGTTGGTGGTCTCTATTCTACTGAGTTCTTGATTGGAAGTAGAGTAGGCTCTTGTACAAGATTAGATGACTGAGGCTCTAAGGGGTCTATAACAAAATCTACCTCTAATTATGTAATTAATAATCCCAATTATACCTCTAATGTTATATATAAGTTACATAGATGTCTGAATGATTTATATGTTTGACATAGTAATCTCTACTTGAGAAGATAAATTAAACTTATAGCCAGGATGTACTATAATTCTAAATCTGCCAGTTGATAAATTAGATGATGTAAACAAGATTTAAACCTTATAATGTATTCATATGTTGACTCTATCTCACTTTGATGTAATGAAGCTAATCTCTCATGTGTGACTAGAGGTCTATTATTTTTTATTTAGTGCCTAAGAAAGACTATCTATAGGTCCTCATTTGTGTGTATAGATCCACTATAGATTCTATGCTAGAACCAATATAGTGATTTCCCATTTAGGGAGTTTAGAAACAATTGTAGTATAGTCAACTTATTTTTAATATGGGGTATGGATTTATCATAATATTAAAGGTGCAATTATGGATCTCCATGTCCATAAATTATAGGTAACACTAGTATCCTAAAGTTGTGTGGTAACCTTGTAGTTGAGATTCTACATGGAATAAGGTTTCCATGTATAACATTGACATTGGCCCAAGATTGGTATGTTTTATTCTCTAAGGTGAGATGATGTAATTGTTATTACAAATCACCCAGAATGTGCATTACATAAATTAACACTTGTGAAGGTATATTATTATCAGCAAGGAGTTCATTTAATGCTTGGATTGTGTTATTTATATTAGCCATTGGTAGATTATATTGGAAATATTTTTTAGAGAGGGTTGGTTTAATCTGAATAACCTTTGTATGTGTGATAGTTGGGATTTGGTTAGATAAAAATTAGTGACCACCCTCATTTATTTTAATTTGAGAAACATGTTCTACTATAGTAAGGTAGGCTAAGGGAGATTCATTGGTGTATCTTATATTGTTAAGTTGTAAAGAAGTATCACATACTAATTAAATAGGAGGTGCTTTATTCTCAAGTAAATGTAAATTATGAACATAATAATATGTGTGTGTGTATTTATTTTTACATGTGACCTAGTTTTTGGTTAAACAACAAAGATAGGTAAGGTAAGAGAAGAAGTAAAAGGTGCAGATTCTATGTCATCTTCATCATAATCACAATGATCATCATTATTCCATGGTTCATTAAAATAAGAATTTAATTCATTTGTAGAAGTAAGAATAGAATAAGTATCATTTGCATACTCACTAAGAGAGAGAAGGGGAGGATTTTAAATTTTTGCTACTATACAATGTGACATCATATGTAGGTGTAATGCAAGACATTTGTTCACTAGATATTTTTGGAATTCAAGCATGATTATCACTTTAAATTTTAGAATCAAGGGTAGGAAAAATGACAACCATGTTTTATTATTGCATATTATAACATATAGGAAAAGAGTTAGAGACATTTATATTATCAATATGTTGTAAATAATAATTGAATTGATCTTGGAATGTAAAATAAGGTGACAAAATAGTTTCATTTACCTTATTTTGTGAATTACTAAAAGGTGTAATGTCATTGGTGCTTTATTTTTCAAATGTAACTGATAAGGGTAAAGAATATGCATTGTTTCTATCTACCTTATTTGAATCATACCAAAGTGGTTTTCATGTAGTGCACTTATATTATTTTAATTTGAATAATGAAGTATCAAAAGTAGTAAAAAATGTATGATCACATTGGAATAAATCACTACAAACAAGACATTATTTTGGAATTATATTATTTTAGACATCCAATTCTTACCACTGTTGTGGTAAAATTACAAATGTAAATGACATTTTGCAATATTGCACAATCTGGACCAAAATAAATAAAACATTATAAATCATCCACACATTTTACATGCAAGTGTTGATTCTCATTCATTGATCACTGATTGGGTCAATGCGTTTTATAGAATCATTATCTTTTTTTAATTCATTGAGTCAAATTGAGACCATGTGAAATGATATCTTAGACCATTAAAGTCTTCTAATTTAGCCACACAAATCATTTACATGTGTCAATTCACGTCTATATTACCCTAAATGAGGCATTACCCTATATTTAACTAACATATTCTAATTATACTCCAGTCAAATTATGACTTAGTAAAATGACATTTTCAACTAGGTTGATTAAATGTGTAACCAATTTCCAAAGAATTGTAGAAAAATAATTAAAGTCATTTAAGAAAATAAAAACCAAATTAGGAGCTTAAATGGAAAATACATGAATTTTTTTGAATATATATTTATTAATAATTCGTTATTCAAACCTACATCACCCATGACATCATCATAGGGGTGTCATCCACAAGGCATTAAAGGAGATAAAATATATGGATTAATGCTACCCATGCCTTAGTAATGATCCATTCTTCCAAATAGTGATGAAAATATTTATTGTTTATCACTAAAAAAATGAATCAATCCTTGGATACACATCTTGATCTCAAGATGGATGGTCATGGTTGATTTTGAAAATTTTAGAAAAAATATATATGTGAGCCAAGACCATAGATTTTAAGCTATTTTTGTGTAAACTTATTATATAGAAATATCTTCATGAAACTATTTTTGTGTAAACTTATTATGTATAAATAAATTTAAATAAGTTTCAATTGAGTAATGTTATTATGAAAGAATATCAATAGAGAAGCTTCACTCATCCCCCAAATTGATAAATTTAGGAGCCAAATCCATTGGTATACTAAGAGATGATAGAGTTACACACTCCAACACATTGATGAACACTTGAAGCACCAAATATAAGCATAAATATGCTTATTGACTAGTTTTGAAGGAGAATCACTAATTAGAAGGTATTGTTTATCTTACTTTCATAATTAGTTCCTTGAATTCATTAAAACCACCCCTCAAGGGAGTAGGCTTAGCATGCTTGTTATTTATGATTATTTTGGGTTTTCTATACTAATACATGGAGTAAATTTCTTCATAATCCTATTCTACATTTTGGCATGCTCATTGGGATTGTGCATCTCATGTATAATTTTATCCTTCTAATTGTGTACTCAAATCCTTATTTGAGGTTATTTTTATCTTCTTTTCATCTATTTTTTTATGTTTTATGTCTTTTGGAATAAATAATGAGATCACCATGTAAATGGAAAATTCATCCTAAACATTAGTGAGATCACCACATGTAAAAAAGGGATCACCTTGAGTAAAAATAAGATCCCTCGCACAAATTATGGGATTGACTATTGTGAATTTTCTATTTTTTGTGTTTTTTTGTAGAATGATGAGATCAACATGAATATTAGTGATATCAACCTATGGAATGATGGGGTCATGTAAATATAAGTGAAATCATCCTAGAACAGCTTTGTAGGTAATTTTTTTATATTGATTTTTATTATTTTGATGAGTTTTCCCTATAGAATAGTGAGATGGACCTGATAGTCAGTGATATTATCCTACTAATTGGTGAGATCACCACATAGTATATTTGTTTCTATATGTTAAAGTGGGATTGCCCTATTGAATTAAAAAATCATACAGTAAAGGTCATAGTTTCCTTTTGGTATGGTAAGCACACTTTGCAGAATGATGAAATCACCCCATGTCAAAAATATAGAGAGTTAAAACATCAAGTTTTAGAATTATTCTGACATATGACACCCTTTTATAGATTTATAAAACTCTATTTTATAGGATAAAGACACTTCACTAGTTTCTATTTTACAAAAACAAAGGTAAGTTTCAATCACATTTGAATTTGGGCTTAAAATGAACAATTATCATAGCTTAAGACTCTTAAGAGTTTTTATTTTTTTGGGTGGTTAAACTAGTTTCAAAGTTATTTGACTTGATTTTTATTTGTGTTAACCAAGCTTAGAGTGTATGATCTCCTACTATCCCCTTTATAGAACTCAGGTGATCAAAATTTCTTCACTTTTTACTTTTATCACTTGGTCTAACCATAAAAGGAATGTTGAAAAGGTGCTTCACAAGATCTGAGTAACTTGGGTGATCCTAATAGGGGGATGATAAGCTAGCCTATTTTATTGTAATGAAAATCCAAGTTAGGTATAGCTAAACATTATACTTTACTAAGAAATACATACTTGGATTCTATATGCAAAAGAATAAACCCTTGCATAGTAAGGTATCTGGTATAAACATAATTGATGTTATTACATCTCGAGTGTTAACCACACTTGGGACCTTTTATAACATTCAAAACTTATAGTTTTTATAAAAACCCCAGTTTACATGGATTACTATTAGTGCAAGGTGAGTGGATCGAAGTTACATGTCATTGCATGATATATTGAGAGAAGAAGGGGCCTAAAAACCCTACTTTTCATGTGCATCTAAATTTATTAGATTAACAAATTATTTCCTCTCAAGAAGGAGTATATAAATGAAATCCAAGAGTATGAAGAAACCTTGTCAGTTTATAGGATAAGACATACACTTTAGTGTTTTTTTATGCTTGTTTACTTTGTTTTATAGTCTAAAAACTACTTGTGTGTGTGAACCAAAACATGTCAAAAAAAAAACTCTTATTATACACCATCATATTTTGAAATAAAGAGGCATTATGATTTTAAAATTTAAAATATTTTAGCCTCTTTGAAAATCAAATCAAATAATTTTATTTATATTTCAAAAAAAGTGCCTTTACGCTATTGATTTGAGTCTAGGCTATTTACCATTTTCAAAATCTTAAGCCCTTTTAACCCAAATTGGTAATTTCACCTTTGTAAGTTCTAATCCAAAACATGATTGGTCTACTCCAAAGTCTTGCCTATAACTTGGGCTTAGGTGGTTCATCTTTTGCACTTAGTTTGAGTAACTTGGGTAAAATTTTCCATTTGGTTTGAGGGTCATTATGTAGACACCTACCTATTATGTTCTTATTTTGAACCTAGGTCATATTATGTTCAGTCACACTCTAAGTTCTTGGATAATTTGAATTTATTTTCCATGGTGAGTTGTTGTACTACCCATTTATTTTGTGTTTTATACTTTAGGATTTCTTATGTTAATTCACATCCCAAGTTTAATTGTTCATATCCTTAACTTCTTGATCCAAAAAGTATTCTATTTTTTCTGACCACAATGCACCATAGTTGCTCTTATATTTTTATGGTATTAGCATAATTTGAACTTAGGTTTTCTTATGCTATCCTACACCCTAAGTTTCAAGGTTTTTCTACCCTCTTCATATTTACCAATTTTGACCAACTAAGGTTGATTATTGTCATGACTAATTTTTTATTTTTATGTGGCATCATACCTTTTTTCTAAAATTGTTGATCTAAATTCACCTTGTGTTTGTTTGATTGAAAAGTCCAAAAATATCTTTTAAATTATTGTAAACCAAAATCCAAAACCCTTCACAAATGTAGAAACCCATTTTTAAACATGCAAATGTATACTCATAATGGGATCTCTTATGGCCCTAGTTATTAGGAAGAACATTATTATGATGGTGAAGAGCACTCTATTATGTTTTATGATTTCCCAACAATAGGATCTAACCATGTATATTATGAACAATAACCTATAGAGGAGAAAGATGAATCTCTTCTCAGGTTAGAATCAGAAGCCAAACCACCACCTAATTTCTTAATGGAATAATTTCACACCCTTGTTCAAATAAAGGAGCAAAAATTAGAGAAACCTCTCACTCATGTCAAAAAATCAAACATTACTTTTGCTAGTAAGGGAAAATAACCACTTTTGGAGTCCTCCCTAATTGATCATGATCTTGCTACTAAGATCCAAAAAATTAGTCAATGCTATACTGACCAACTCATCGTAGACCTAAAAACTTATTTAGATGTAACTTCAATTGATAGTACCACTTTTAAGGAGTAAGAAAAAATCCTATACCAAACACAATAAGCTTTAGTCAATCTTATGTCTATGATAAACCTTGGGGTTTATTCTAAACAAAAAAAACCTATAAATTCTTCTTAGAAAGTTTTACTTGACACAAAATCATACTTTATTCAACCATCAGGAGACTCTTACCCATTTACAACAACAATTTGCTAAGGACTTCTCATAATTTGGGAGCATTTTGAAAAACACTTTTGTAGGTTCCTCTCAAATGCAAAAAGTTACCCTTATAAACTAGCAAAAATAATGACCTTTAATGAACTGACAAGTACCCCAAAATCAATAAATTTTCTATAGATCATAGCAATAGATTCCTAGGAATCCATATCAAGCACCTATGAATTTGAAATAGAATCCATTGAACCATCAATGTAAAACCTACTCAAATCCAAAAGCAAACCAAAACCAAAATTCCATCCAAAGGGTTCATATCCATAATACGACCATGCATGGGGGTAAATTCCTACCCAAAAAAGCATATTCCACCAATAAATGAACCAAACATGCAAGAGTGGAATTTTATGGAAGAAATAGTCTCAAGGCTTGAGATAGGTAACTAAATTCATAAATATAAGTTTAACAATATATGCCCTTATTTATTTAACTTAACCATTCTTCAGGTCCCCTTTCCTACTCATTTTGAGGCACCTAAATTTGATAAATACAAAGGGAAGGGTGAACCTCAAGAACACAACCAAGCCTTTTTTATATTATTCCAAGAGGTATCCTACAACAATTTTTATTTTCTTTGAATGTTTCCATGAATTTGGTTGGACAAGTTTTAGATTGGCTCCTTAAGTTGCCGAAGGGATTAGTGATAGATTGGAAGGATATACTAGAAAAAAATTAACCATTTATCCTATAACATTGAATATGAGTTAACAATGTTTGGCTTACGCAAGGAAAGACATTGAGATGGAGAAATCTTCACAACATACCTACAATGATGGAGATCATTAGCTGGTCACTTTCAACAAACTCTACTAGACAGTTAGTTGGTTGATATTTTTACACAAAATTACACCTTAAAACAATTCACAATCTAAGACTCACTTATGCCAACACATTAAATAAAATTATCAATAAAGGTGTGTAGATAGATAAGGCACTTATAACTAATGTCCTTATGAAAATATACTCTTAGGGTCAAACATTTAATCAGACCCAACCACTTATCCAAGATAATAGTATAAGAAAACCAAAGGTTTTCAATAAGGACAAGATTATCATGGGAAATAGAGTAATATAAAAAATGCACATGAAAAAGATGCCATCTTCATCAATCCAAATTTATAACCTAATATACCAACCACTTTTCAAATAAAAAATCCATGCAGAGGGTTCAATAAGTTTATACCATTCAGTAAATTGGGAGAACTTATTTAGGCAATATTTTTCAAGCTAGTGGTAGCTAATTTGATTGTATTGACTATACCAAATCCATTTATAAAATATCAACCTAAACCTGACTACTATAGGGTAGATTATTTTTGTAATTTCCATTGGGTTATTAGTCATGCTATTTATTGATGTGTAATATTGAGACATCTTATTGAGGACTTGATTGAAGGTGGAAAATTTTAAGTGAAACAAACAATTCAAAACATAAATTAGGATATGGGCATTTATAAATACCAATTTACCAAAATTAATAAACAAAAATAAAGGAAAAATTAGAATCAAGATTAGGGCCAACTTTAGTAAGGGTAAGGTCAGAAATCAAATCATCATAATCATAATCAGGATCATAATACCCAAGATAATAACCTATGTTACAACACCATATTATATGATTATAATAATACCATGGGGCATTTTTGTAGTAATCTTTCATCCAAAATTAAAATCAAAACCCATGAACCACCTAATGCTTATTGAAGTGTTGGTCCCCCTATTTTAAGGTTGATACCCTCTTCTTCAAGTAATGTTACACTAGGTATAAGAAATTCTATTGTACTTCAATTTTCATGGGATATTATTTCTAGACCATTACCCCATTATTATAATTTTAATGACTCCTTGTTAACTCATATTTTTTCAATCACAAATAGACACTCATGAGTTACCCTTTAAGGCCCTTTACCTTATTCCACTATTAAAGCAAATGTGAACCATTTGCCTTCTAATTATTCTAATTATAATGACTCCTTAATGACTAAAAATCATGCCATTGTATTTAGATGCTCATGATTTTCCATTTAAGGCCATTTTACTTATACCAACATTAAATAAATCCAAACACTATGGTTTTTAATCCTAAACTAAACATTATACCAGCCAAAGCCAAAACCTCTCATTTAACTAGTGAGAAGTCATATAGTATTTCAAGACCAACTAAGCAAAACTTATGTACATATTTCTATCTTATATCTCTTGCATAAATCATAAGTCCATAAGACCATATTAAATGGCTTCCTTCAATATTACATTATTACTAAAGACATTAACCCTACCCACTTCCAAACACTTATAGGGTGTCTATCTTAGAGCCCAAAACATACATTTGATCAGTGAGATATGGCTTCCCTTGGTCCTAGCCATAATAACCCATTGTATTATAGACAATGCTTTAGGGAGGAATATAGTGTTTCTATAGTTGATACATGGGATATACTACCGAGGATGTGCATCCTAAAATAATCATGATCAAGGCATATGATAACACTATAAAAAGTCTTTAGGGACTATCTACTTGCCAATCATTGTTGGCCCTATAACCCATGATACCATGTGCCATGTTGTGGAAATTAAGTTACCTTATAAGGTAATTCTTGGTCATCCTTAGATCCATAAGTTGCATTTTGTTCATTCTAACTTGCATCAGTGCCTTAAGTTCCCCCATTTGGGAATTGAGGGCACTATTTATGCTAATCTTCAACCATACCATATTATAAACATTTGGAGGATGAATACTGCAATTATAACTATTACCTTGGCTCTAAATTTCTATCCAATAAGAACAAACAAATAGTTTTTAAACCACATAATTCTAATTATATTGACCGTAGTGATCATGTTTCCACTTTAGTTGATCTATTTCCCATAACCTTTATGAACCAACTTACTTTTGAGGATGCCAACATTTTCACGTACCATCTAAAAGATGCATTTCATATTGTAAAACTGCCCAAATCTACCAAGTCTTATGGCAGACCAAAACCTTGTAAAATTTGTTATAGGCACAACATGATTTGGTAGAAGAGAAAACATAGAAACCATCAATGTAATTTGTACCATTAACTTCACCAAATAAATACCAAGAAGATTTTACTAAAATAGATTGTTCATATGCTAAAAACCTCATGAATTATTTTCAAAATCCAAAGTACCCTATCCCTAATCAAATTATGGATAGTTTGGATTATGCAAGAAAAGGCCTAGGGCCATGAGATAAAGGTCTTCTAAAACCTTTATTAGCTAGTAAACCTAATATGAATCAAAGTCCTAGACTTATATAGCCTGGGGTGACCTCATGTATTTCAACATTGATTCTTATTTATAGATTGATGAAGAAATGCTTGACAATGGTATAATGTCCCATTATACCTCTTATGACGAGTTAGCTGACACTAATTTATTTGAATCCAATTATATTATGACTATCACAACCTATTATATACATATTCATTACCATCCTAACCTTATAGCTTGGGACCAACAAAATTCTATTAGACCCCTTGATGAGTTTCATAACTAGGAATTTAGTAATGAGTATAAGGGCCTTAGAGATGGATTTCCATTTGGTGATCACAAATAAGGATTTGAATTCTCATTGGACCCTAACACCTATTTTGAGAGCAGACAAACTTTATTGGTCATATAAAAGATAAAACATCAAGATCTTAGGGTGAAAACCTCTTTGAGGCACTTGTTGATTAGGTAAAAAGTAAATATAAAGACAAGACCTTAAGTGAAAACTTGTTTCAGGTGATCTTAGATGGGGGGGTTTATATCCATAAGAAGTGTAGTGTCCACTAATTAAAAACTCTATAACCAATTTTAGTATCACATTTGAACAACATAAATCCTTTGAGCATCTTTCTCTAAACTTTCTAGAGAAGTTTATCAATTGGCCAGTACCAAAATTGGCAAAATCAAATTCCTCTCATTATGATGAGCTTTGGGGATCACAACCAACAACTAAAGTAGAGGATTAAGCTCAAAAATTTCCCACTATTTTATAATATGGTTCCAAACTCCTAGAAAATACAACTGAAGTGAACTTGGGAGCCTACAAATATCCCAAAATTATTTATCTAGGAGCATCCCTCACCAACAAAGAGAATGATGACATTGTCACTATTCTAAGGCATTTTATTGACATATTCACATGGGATTATTTAGATATTCTAGGCTTGGATCTTACCTTGGCCATGCATTAACTTATTTTACATCTATATGCTAAACTGATCAAGAAGAAATTGAGAAAGATGCACCCAAGCATTGTTATTTTAGTGAAGAAGGAGCTAGAAACATTATTAAGATCTAGCTTCATCAGACTAATGGAATATTTTGAATGGACATAAAATATAGTCCTAGTGTGAAAAAATCCATAGGGTATAGACATTTGTAATAATTTTCAAGATATAAAAAAACATGTCCTAAATATTATTCTCCTCTACCCAACATTGACATGATTGTCGAATCAACTTCTAGGTATGAGATGTCCTTCCTAGATGATATAACTAGATTAAGATAACCCTAGAGGACCAAAATAATACTATGTTAAAGACACCATGGGGAACATTATATTGGAAATCATGCCTTTTGTCTTGAAGAATATTGGTGCCATCTATCAATGTGCCATTACTATCAATATTAGAGAGACTTTATGAATATAGGGTTTGTCTAAATCCTAAGAAGTGCATATTTGGCATCACTTCGAGTAAATTAATAAGAATCATTATATCATAAAGAGGGATTGAAGTGGACTTGATAAGGTTAAGGCTATCATGGAAATGCCTCTACCTTCCAATTTGAAATAGCTCTACATCTTTTAGGGTAAAATTTAGTCTATTTGTAGGTTTATATCACAACTAGAAAATAAGTGTCATCTTTTTATGCAACTTTTAAATAAAGTTGTCTCTATTTAGTGGGATATTAAATGTAATCAAGAATTTTTGAAACCTAAGATATATTTCACCAACCACCAGTTTTGAAACCATCAACACCTAGATAATTATTACTTCTTTATATATCAACTATAGAACATGTACTGGGGGAATTATTGGCCCAACATGATGAGTAATGAAAGGAACACATGGTCTACTATCTAATCTCAACACTTGTAGTAAATAAGCATAATTATACACCTACTAATAAGGCTTGTTTGTCAATGGTGTTTGATTCACAAAATTTATGACACTACATGTTGAATAATAAAATTATTTTCATTGTGAAAGTGGACCCTCTCAAATATGCATTGTATAAAGAAAATATTATAGGACACATGGTTGAATGGTCATTCTCTTGAGTGAATTTAATTTTTATAACCAAATCAGAAAGCTATCAAGGGGCAAGATATTATAGATCAAATTAATGAGGATCCTATTATAAATACTCAACCACTCACAATTGATTTCCTAGATGATTCTATCATGATGATAGAAGAAGTGGCTCATGAAACTAAAAAATGGAAATTATAATTTGATGTCTCCTTTAGTTCACATGGATCTGGGGCCAACAATTTACTAGTCACACTACAAGGGGACCTTATACCTAATGCATTTCATATCATCTTCAATTAATCCTATAATATTTTTGAGTATGAAGCTCTTATTTCAAGACTTCATCTTGGAATATAGTAGGATATAAAAAAGTTAATGGTTTAGGGAGATTCTCAATTAATCATTGATTAGACCACAAACCAATATTAGATTTGAGATGAAAATCTTGTACTCTATAAGCATATTGTGGATAATCTCAATTCCCATTTTAAATTCTAATAATTTAAATAGGTACCACATGCCAATAACATATTTTTTGATGTAATGGCAATAATTAGGTCAATGGTACAAGTTTCTAGTGATGTCAAAGAGTATCATTTTCTCATTGAGAAGATTTTAAAGCCTGCTCATATTTCTATATTTATAGAGGGTATGTATAATTACTAATCCCAATCTTCCACTTGAACTCCCTTGGTACCATGATATTTATAATTATTTTCATGACCAAGTTTTTCCTCTCAACCTTTCACATAATCACCAAAAAATATTCCTTTATAACCTAGCTCAATTTACCCTCCTTGGGAACATGATTTATCATAAGGGATATGATGAAATACTTCTTCACTATTTATATTTATGTGAATCAATGTTACCACTTAAGGAGGTTTATAAAGGAATGTGTGGAGCCCATGCTAGTGGTGTAGTCTTAGCCAAGAAACTCCTCTTAATAGGGTACTATTGGCCCAAAATGTAAATAGATGCTTGTAATTATGTCAAGAGGTGTGTTTCCTAACAATAACATGATAATTTGAGACACACACCTTCCTTGTCACTATAGCCGATCACTACACCATGACCATTTTCTACATTGGGTTTCAATCACATCAATAAAATAAACCCAACATCTTATGATGGACATAAACAGATTATTACTATAATGGAGTATTTTACTAAGTGGATCAAGGCCATTCCTCTCACTTATGTAATCAAAAAGTATCTTACCAAGTTTATCCATTACAATATCATTTATCAATATGGTATCCCAGGCCAGATTATATTCAATAATGGTGGTTCATTTGTGAACAAGGATGTTAAATATTTTTGTACCATGCTCAAAATCAAATACAAGAAGACCACATCATATAACTTGCAAGGTAATGGTCAAGCTACGTAATCTAACATAATCATTCTCATAATCCTTAAAAAGATTGTCAATGACACTGGCTGTAATTGGCACTTGAAATTTTTTCTTGCCCTCTAGGCCTATAAAACTAGTCATTGTAACCCTATAGGAGCCACAACATAAAAGTATCTTACCAAGTTTATCCATTACCATATCATTTATCAATATGGTATCCCAGGCCAGATTATATTCAATAATGGTGGTTCATTTGTGAACAAGGATGTTAAATATTTTTGTACCATGCTCAAAATCAAATACAAGAAGACCACATCATATAACTTGCAAGGTAATGGTCAAGCTACGTAATCTAACATAATCATTCTCACAATCCTTAAAAAGATTATCAATGACACTGGCTGTAATTGGCACTTGAAATTTTTTCTTGCCCTCTAGGCCTATAACACTAGTCATTGTAACCCTATAGGAGCCACAACATATTCCTTGGAGTTTGGCAAGAGGCTATTATTTGAATTGAGTTCAAGATACATTCATTGTAGGTATCTTTAGATAACATTATTGATGACAAGGATTATCACATTTCTAGGTTTTAAGAGCTATAACTCCTTGATGGCAAGCATTTGGCTACCCCAGACAACTTAAGATCATATAAGAACAAATTACATCACAAGTACAACAAACACATTATCCCTCAATAGTTTGAAGTTTGTGACTTGGTCCTCAAGGAAAACTAAAAGAGTAGTAATGCTTAACTCAAGAAGAAAGGCATGTTTTAGTTTAATTGGCTAGGCCCATACATTATTATAATAAACTATAGATTGAGGGAATATAAAATGGATACTGTAGTAGGTGAAGAGTTCCCGAAACCCATGAATATTGTAAATCTCAAAAGCTTTTATGCTTTAAAACCTTTTTGAACCATTGTCTACAAGATCCCTTACATGGGGGAAACTTGTGCAAAATTCATTTATTATTCCATTATACTTATAAGCTGGACCATTATACCTTATACCATTCCATCCTATACTATTTCATTATGAACCATTGTAACCTTGGATTATTGTAACTTTAGATCATTATAACCTAGAGTATTTCTATTCCATTAGACCAATCCTATTTTCACCAAGACCATTTTAACCTAGACCATTGTACCCAATACCAATTATGATCCTGATTATGATTTACAAGCATTCTACACTCATTAAGAAATCATTTTATGAGGGAGTTTATCTTGATTAGTGTCCACAAATTCTTTTGTAGACAAGTATACCAAGGTATTTTAACACATGGTTTTTACCTATTGGATGGTTCCTTGGGACTTATTTAACACTTCATATTATTTTATTCTTATTTTATTATTTTTTAAGTTAATAATGCTTTCATATAGATCATGTACCATTACATCTGATTTAGATGTCATTTGAACTCTTACCTATGGAAGTGCGACTCCCTGGTTAAGTATTTCCATGTACCTTTATTCATATTGATATTCTATTATTTATCCAAAAAGCACAAAAAAATAATAAAAATTACAACAAAAGACCAAAAACATTACACTGTACTTTTATTTATTCTAATCCTGAGCACTCTCACCATTTTATGAGAAACCCAAGCCACACTCTCATTATTTTATGAGTCACCATTTTTTGCATTATTCATTTAAACACACTCATTTTCTACACCATTGGTCTAAACCACACTCTTGCCATTTTTAAATTTGTACCATTTAGTCTCTCATAATTCTCAATCGTGTTGAGATAAATAAAAAACTTGTAAACAATGGTAACATTTCTAGAAAACCCTAAAAATCACAAAATTCATGAAAATTGGCTTAAAATTTTCATGAGAGATATGAAGCTATCAAAATAAGTGGGTTGGGCCATCTTGTTTGTTCAGTTCATTTATATACCACCTTGGTATTTTTTCTTCCATTTATGGGAGAATTACATTAGCCTGAGGTCCACATTGACTATGTAGGTAACACTTAGATACATGGGGTATCTTGGGTTAACTCGGCCACACTTTCTTTTCATTTTTAACTAGTTCTTTGCTTTAAGGATTTTTGGACTCCTAACTATTTCATAAGTAATTATTTGTACTTTAGTATTTCCATCCTTATTTCCCTCATCTTATGCTTTCACCATTTTGTGAGTCACCATAGTGTGTATTATTAATTTGACAAGATACGTCATTGCATCCTTGGATTTTCTTATGTTCTCACCATTTTATGAGATCTTTCTCTTTCTCAACATTAGATGTAATAAACACTCTAAATTCCCACTTTATTTCATTTTTGGATACTCACCTATTGCCTTTTAATGTGGTTTTAACTTAAACCATATTATCACACTTGTGTGATTATTTTATATTGAGGCTTTCATGCTTGTGAGTATCATCCCTCTTTTCTCAAGCACTCGCCATTTTGTGATACCATTATAATATTCCTCTACACATTAATCATGTTTCCTTATCATCAATGTTTCTTCTATCACATATCTTAAGAGAACTACATATGACCTAAAGTTCATGTTGTATCTTGCATCCATGGAACTATATAGGTAGTATCCACTGGCCTAGCATATATGGAGTCAACTTGGCTATCCCTTTGTTTTATTCTATTCTCCCCAATTTTTTTGTTTGTTTAATTGTATCTTATAGCCTAGGGAACAATTGTATTCTCTTTTTTGTTTGTCATTATTTCCCTATAACCTGGGGGTAACTTTATATTTATTATTCTTATGTTGTTATACTGGTGTAGTCATCACTAAGCTTAGGGGTCACCCTGTCTAGGAGTGTAATGCCTCTATTACCTGTACACAAACAATTTGTTTTATGTCTACACTAACATGTGATTAGCCATTGTTTGTGTTTTTTTATGTGCTTAGAATAGTTTGATTA